>JAZGTI010002080.1:0-38734 GCA_036877585.1 Botia kubotai
GTCTTGAACACATCCAGATGTCTGTGGCTAGCACCCTTGGCTGATGTGTTGCACTCTGAAAATGGAGCCAAGCACCATAAGTCATTTAAGACCATCAAAGTATGTATGATTCATTTACCTGTGCGTTTATGTGTAAGAACCAGTGACCATACCTGGAGAAAAGCTAGTGCAGCTTTTCGGGTCATGGTCAGTTGTACAGAACTTAAAACTTGTTTGAGTGATTGCCTACTGCTTTACTTTTTTCTCTGTGTAGTTCTGTTTTCTTTCAATAGTTGAAAGGTAAACTTCTCTCTTTTTTCTCTTTTCAGTCTTACATGTGACTTTTAACAAAATGAAGCTGAGAATGCGCAAGGCTTCTCAGCAGCCAAGCCAGGCTTGCAGGCCACTCCCAGCCCGGACCAAACGAAAGCACTCCGAGATGGAGGAGTGTTCAGGTGAAAGGAAGGAACTTCTGTCCAGTATTAAGAATTTCATTCATGGAAATTCCATCAAGGTGGGCCTAAAGCAACCTTTCTCATTTCTTTAAGATTGGCAGATTCAGAATTCTTCAGATCTTTCCTTGATTTACATCAGTTGATGTAACCTGGGAGTTCAAAGAAAAAATAGGAAAATAGGGTTGAAATCAAATAGTGCTGTTTTGAGTATTTTAGTTGCTCTGGGGTATGCGGTCAAGATCGGCTCATGAGTAATAGCAACTGCTCTGTACTTGTGCCATTCTGTCTGTTTGTGCATATAGTTTCAGGCCCTAAATGTAGGCATCCATATAAGGGAATTTATCCTCTTAAGAATTTATCTATACATAAACAGATTACATTTTGCCCCTGTTGCTTAGCAATTTTAGTAGAAGGTGAAACCTGCTGTAAAACAAGTAAATTCTTGTGGACCTCTGCGTATTTGAGGTAATTATGTTGGTATGGCAATCATAAACAATTGAATATATTGTTGCTGTTAGTAATTTTATGGGAAGGGGGTGTTTAGGACAGGGTTTTAATGTTGAAACAGAGGTCTTGACTGGGAACCACTGGGTCTGAATGATCATGGCCTAGAATGTTCTAGGATGAGATGAAAGCAAGACCTGGTGTCATATTCCCCCCAGAAATGCATGGTGGAATGCCACTGCTTGTCTGAGGAGCTCAGTTCTGTTCTAATTTTAGCTGTGGTTCCACAGTACTCGCATAATGACAGTAGGTAGGGTTGGCTTTAACGGGCACACAGCCTGCTGCAAGAGAACCAGGGCTTCAGGAGAGATATGTTCAGGAAAGATAGTAGGTTCTTTGATTTGGGTTCTAAATCACCTTCGTTCGTTCCACATAATTGATTTCCCATGTGTGAATGAGAAGATTTGTTTAAGGGTTGACAAATTCACATGCCTCCAGATTCAAATGTCATTCATATCACTTTCTTTTCTATATTTTAACAGGTCGTTAGTTTTAGATTGCTAATCTGATATAAAGCTCATTAATTACAGAAAACATGTTATAAAGAATACTTATTTATTTTTTGAAAGGCTTATTTAGTTTAACATAATCTTCAGTTAATACACTTCACAAGAACTATTTGAATTTCTCAATAGATTCAAACAAAAACTATTTACTGATGTTTCTCACAACTGAACAGTAGCACCATAAGAAACATAGTTAGATAATTCATATATTTTAACAAGTGAGCAAAAATTAAGCAGAGCCACCAAACTATCTCTTATTTGTTTTGGCAAATGTTCTAAATAGATGGTGTAAACTGGAATGGCACACCAATTTTAAACAAACATTTATATTGAGTGATTCTGTAATTTATCAACTAAAACAGCTTGTGGTTCCCTAGTCAGTATATTTTCTTGCCTCATTATTGTAGTAACATGTTGTGTGTGTAGTTTAAGGTTATCATTTATTAGATATTTAATCACCATTGCTTTGAAAATACTTCTTAAGAGGGGTAGAGTCTAATCTTTACATGACTGTTGTTTATCAGGTGAACCAGGAGAATGCAACAAAAAGGAATCGCCTGAGCTGCGAGTTGATCACTTCTACCCCACAGAGAAATGACCTGTCCAGAAAAAACATCTACAAAGCTTGTAGAAGAAGTTCCATCAATGGAAGTGAGTCAATGATGTGTTGTAATTAAGCAGTAAAAACTCATATTCTGCCTTGGGATGACATTCCAGAATTTTTTGGATTGTTAATACCTAATATTCAATATATTTGGCTATGACTTTTGTTGGTTACATGCTGCTAAAAAACAATGAGTTTTAAAGGCACAAAATAACAACGTGTGCAAGCAGCTTTATATTGCTCATTGTTTGACCTTACATATACAAACGTAACTTTTTACCATGGGGGTCTTTAACCTTCTGAGCATCTTATATCAAATAAATGCAGTTCAAATATTTAAAAATAAAAAAGATGGTGTTTAATGCAGTGATTCCACATTTAATATATGTGCAATTAACAGTGTAATAGACCCTTATAAAGATACAGGTTAAAATAGCCTGTTCTGTCTTACATACAAGTAAAGTTACTTTTATCCTTTAAAATTGGCTTATAGCAACAACAAATCATGACACGAGTAAGCCTGTCAGGCCGAATGGAAAGTTGGAGGACTCTGAGGAGGTTGAGGGCAGTCCACCCCGTACCACCTTGCTTGGAACCATCTTCTCTCCTGTCTTCAGCTTCTTCTCACCAGCAAATAAAAATGGTGAGATGAGAAATATGTCTTTTAAGACTGTTATTGCTTGTCTGCCTAAATAAACCATACAATGAGCAGCATGTTTTACTGTTTTCTTATGGTTGGTATGAGTACATTTTTTGACATTATCATGTTAGGGTGATTATAAGTTAAAAGACAAATGCGTCTTTATGTAGATGAATTAAAATCTATCACTTAATATAGCTTTTTGTCCCTTGTATCAGGCTCGGATTCCCCAGGCCAGGCAGTGGAGGCAGAAGAGATTGTGAAGCAGCTGGAAATGGAGCAAGCAGAAGAGATGCCCACCAGTACTGCCACATCTAGAGAGCCCCTGAGTGTCTCTTTTTACACCAGTGCCATCCCCTCTGCCCTTAGGCCACCACCCTCCATTCACACACCTGCAAAAGGCGAAGATATCCCTCACCCTGACCTACCACCCCTCACAGGTGTGAAAGACATTACATTGGATTATTACAGAAGTTACTGAGGACTAAATCTTTCAGCCCAAATTTCTGTTCTTATACACATGTCCTCTTCTAAGTGAAATACATCATGTATTAACTAAATCTGTAGCTTTGGTTAAAAATGAACAAAAGTTAGTTGAGCAAGTTTAACACAATCTTCTTGGCTTACCCCAATTCACAGTGGTAAGTGTATGATATTGATCAATAATTTCAGCTTCTGGGTTTGATTTAAAAGGAAATGTCTGTCTGTAAACAGAAAGAAGATCTGACTACTATATTGCATGTCTGGGTGCAATACAGAGGCAGCATAAAAACAATGATTGTGCTCATCTGGCATCATTGTCATCTGTTGTATCTGTTTATCTCAGCTCCTGGCTCACCTCCAGCAGGGGGGTATGCTGACGCTTCCATTACTGTCCCAGCTGAAGGATCTTATGAGGAGGAGTGGGAAGTGTTTGACCCGTGAGTTCACCTGTACTGAATGACTGTGTTTTGTGCTTTACAAGTTGAATGCATATTGTGGACATTCCAGCTAGGAATTTTTGCTTACCAGGAATGGTAAAAAAAATACAAAAAGGTTTTTTGTATTTGTCACAAGGTGTCTGGGTGTGCAGGCATTTTTGCTAATGTAAACTGTTTTACAGGTACTTTTTCATCAAACATGTACCTCCGCTAACAGAAGAACAACTAACTCGCAAACCTGCACTCCCTCTTAAGACTCGCAGCACTCCTGAGTTTTCCTTGGTGCTTGATCTGGTCAGTATTAAATTGCACTGGAGACTAACTCTGCCACTACATAAATTATTTTAGGATGAAGGGTAAAAGATTTTATCACCCCTCTACAGGATGAAACCCTTGTCCATTGTAGCTTGAATGAGCTGGATGATGCAGCACTAACCTTTCCTGTCCTCTTCCAAGACGTCATTTACCAGGTAGGAGTCTGAGCTGTCTTTGTGTTACTACATTGGGAGATTGGTTTCAGTAATTTACCACAAGAGGAGGCTGTAGAGCAATATTTGAAACAAACTGGCTAGATGTCAGTTTTCCAGTGCTTGCATTATCTAATTTACCTGGTTGAAATATAAGGTTGAACAGAAATTAAATTGAATGAGGATAAAGGTGTTTTTACTACATTTTTGAAGTGCTTTCAAAATTAATTATGTTTTCTGAAAGGTAAATTCTAACATAATTTCTAATAGGTTTATGTGCGATTGAGGCCATTTTTCAGAGAGTTCCTTGAGCGCATGTCTCAGATTTATGAGGTAAGCTTCTCCCATCCTTTTTTTCCAAATAACAGATGATATTACATGGAAAAAGTTTTAGACTCACTTAACATCTGTTCCTCATAGTCGACTGAAGTTGTTCCATTTGTGGCTTTTTTCCCCAGATCATTCTCTTCACTGCCTCTAAGAAAGTTTATGCAGACAAGTTGCTGAACATTCTTGATCCGAAGAAACAGCTGGTGCGGTCTGTAGAGTTCTTTTTATTTTCATATATTTCTAATCATTTTAAATATATACTCTTTGTTTCTCATGTTGCTACTGTTCAGATAGAAAGACTAAAACATCAATAAACCTTTTTTGTTTCTTTGAAGAAAATCTGCCAGTTGTTGATATGTGTAGATTTAAATTTAGGTGAAGTGTTGGGTAACCCAGCCTCTGCATTGTCATGGCTGCACAGAGTTGCTTTATAGTATTTGGTTTCAGTGAGGGATTGAGAGATTGTGGTGGATGGGAAGGTTTAAGCTCTAGTAAATGTAAACTACACACTATCCTCAGGTGTCAGGCTTTTGCTTTGGACACATTATTCATTCATGCTCTGGAGATTTATTTCACTGTTCTATCTTTGTGTGTTTGTGTGGGTTTTCAACATGTTTTAGGCACAGATTATTTCGTGAGCACTGTGTCTGTGTACAAGGAAACTACATTAAGGATCTGAATATTCTTGGACGGGATCTGTCCAAGACCATAATTATTGATAACTCACCACAAGCCTTTGCTTATCAGGTGAGCTGTTGTGTTGCCTCATGCATATATTCATTTATACGAACGTATTATATTATATATACGTAAAATATACAAATATATTTTTTGCATATAATGAAGATTTTTTTACTAATTTGTATGGAAATCCTATTATATATTAAAGAAATATGGTGAAGAAATAAATGTATATCAGTGCGGCCAAACCCTTTAGTCCATGTGTTTTCCCCCAGCTCTCCAATGGAATTCCTATTGAAAGTTGGTTCATGGACAAGAATGACAATGAGCTTTTGAAGCTTGTTCCTTTCTTGGAGAAGCTGGTGGAATTGGTATGCAGGCAGAGTATTGTTTATTTAGTTTTTTTTTTAGTTGTTCTGTTTTTGAAATGAAAATAGAAATGAATAGCCTAGAAATGAATTTCTGTTTAGAAATGAATAGCCTACAAAGTTTTAATTACCAAAAAGTGCTATGAAACAATTAAAATTGTTAAAATATTTGGTTATCCTAGAACAAAAAAAAGAGTATATATCCTTTTTTTCTTTTATGAATAGAGATTTAATGTGACTGAATATACTTTTTTATTGCCATTTGTTCACAGAATGAGGACGTGCGACCACATGTTCGTGAGCGGTTCCGGTTGCATGACCTCCTTCCCCCTGACTGAATGCCTATAGTGGATGAGACAGTAGTAAAGACAACAAATGCAGATGTATGGTTTGGATTACAACATCATTGCCATTACTGTTGAAATTAACCTTCTTTCCCACATTTTATTTGCTACAATAACGGAACAAAAAACGCTGTCAAGTGCTTTAGACTCCCTCTTTGGCGCTTTTTTGTGCAATCAGAGGCAATTGAAGTGGTTGTTTGGTATCTTCAATTCTTTTATCCAGTTCATAGTAAATGTGTAGCAGTTAGAGGAGATCATGTCTTTTGGTGCTCCAGTTGTATTGGTTGGTGCTGTAGACCAATTTCAGCAGGAATGGCCAGTAATAGAAGCATACTTTTTGACAAGTTAATTACATGTTGGTGTCTGAATGGACTTTTTATTTTCTGGTAGTTTCATTTTTAACATATTCAGCATTCCTCTTCACCTGTATGTTTTTTCCTTCTGTATGTTTTTGGGTGGTGTTTATTTCAAATCAGTGGTTTTCAGCCCCTGGCTTGTTTGGTTTGCCAAATGCAAAGTGCTTTGTGTAAACCAAATATTGTTATATTCTTGTGTTTGTTTTCACAGAGTTTAGTAAAATCGTTCTTTTATAATAAGGCGTGATTGAAATAGAATGGTTTAAACCATAGTGATGGCTGTTGCCTAAAAATAGGTTTGCAGTGACTAAATTCCTAAATTGTTTAAATAGGAAGTTCCCTTGCAAAGCTTCAAAGTCCAGCAACTTCCAGTTATTCATCACAGTTGTTTACTCACCTTGTAAGCGCTTTTGTATTAACTGTTAATGAATAGCACCTGTCTGTCCTTTCAAAAACTCATAAATGGTATTCATAATTTACGGTTAAGTTTTACTAATTTTAGTGTTCTACTTTTTTGCTGCTTTTGTTCATGCCTGTGTACTTTTGTTGTTGTTAATTACTGGTATTTTTTGACAGAAGCCACCATAAATGCATTGTTTTAGCGTTAGATTTTAAGCAAGTGTTTTCACGTTAAATTTAGGAGCTAATGTAGCATTACCCAGAGCTAATCTGTTGTAATTGAGCTGCAAAGAAGAAAGTAGAAGGCAGACACCTGGAATAGCCCTGTTTATAGCACCAGCATAACAACAAGTTCACCATTGTGGTTTAAACCTGACTGCCTGTAGTTTTGTTTTATTCTATATTGGGATTCTAGGGTTTTTAAGCTGTCAAACATTGTGTGTGTTATTCTGAAAGAATGATTCTGGGAGGAATGAAAGTTGAATATCCTGCAAAGATTGTTTTATTCTCCACTCCAGAGATATAGGTGGTACTTTAAATTGAGTAATACACAGAATTAGAGATCAAACTACACTACCATTCAGGATGAGTAAAGCAGGGCCAGGCTAGTTGTTTTCACTACTAACTGTTTTTGTTAAATCCCTCCGGTTTATTGTCTGTTATGTATGTCTGGTATTGGAAATGAACATATTCACTTCTGCTCATGTTACTGGTGCCATTTATGCTCTTTGTGTTTACAGTGTACTCTTTGCTAAAATGGGTCATTCTTAGTAATGGACAATCACTGATGACATCATTTGTCTACTCTACATTGTGACCCTGTCACTCTAATTCTTGCTAAAATAAATATTATTTTGTTTTTTTATAAATTGAGGCCTTTTGGTTAAATGCCAGTTAAAGATATTGTTGAAAATTGCCTTGCTCATATGTACAAGTGAAACTGTTCTGTCCGTTAAGTGCTTTTTTATGAATTTACAATTTTAACCATAAAATATATTGAAAGTTACTTAGTTACTAAAATTCTAAGTATACCATGGTACAGAGGAAAGGGAGGGGGGAAAGTGATGCTATAGGATCCTGCTGTACTGATAAAAGCATTTTGTTTTCGTGTTCTGTGTTTCTGAGTTCATAAGCACCAAGCCCTGTAATTTTTTGTGAATTGGAAATAGTTACACATACTTTTTGAAATTGGTTACACATCATGTATTATATATGTTACATTTTTTGTTAGTGTTAATAACTCCTCCCTATGTAAGTGTAAAATTCCTTTTTCAAATGATGGTAAATTGAGGTGTCCAAAATAGTATCTCAGATGTTTTGAGGCAGGGGTGGCAACTTCCCCTTAAGCCCTGGCACTTTCAAGATTGACAAAGAGCGGTAGTGTTAGATGTTTGTTTCATATATACAATCAGTTCATTGCAATGTGCTTTTTGTACAATGAATATTGTACTAAAAACAGTTTCGTGGGAAAAAAATTAAAAAGAAAATCTTTTGTATTTTTGATTCTTTGTATTTTAAAAGGCATGTCATATCTATTTTTTAAAATGTATTCATTTTTAAATGTATTAATGCAGATCTAACTTGACATCAGTTTTTTATGTATCTTTGTAGTTAGCACAATCACTGAACATTCTCAGCATGTATAAAATGCCTGCTATGTAAGAAAGTTGACATTTTAATTAAGGCACTTTTTGCAGATGAATGTTTCAGGTTTGTTTTCTTTTCTTTTATACTTTTAAACATTAAAAGCCATATGGCTTGTGATTGTCCTTGAGCTGCATTGCAGAAACACTCTAGGTCTAAATGTAATTTTACTGAAACATGATGTGTTATTTAAAATTGCGTATATGATTGAAATTAAGTCTATGGAAAATTGCATGCTCTTATTTTAATGTTAGCTTATGTCAAAACATGTTAGATACTTACGAATGTATGGTTGTATTTCATGTTATTTTCTGCTACTTTGTTTTACCATCAAATGGTGTGTAATATCAAGGAGATTTTATTGCTATAACTTGTATTGATCTTGTCACTTTGTCTGCATAATGGCATTTATTGATACAATTTTATGCAACGTCAAAAAGTGAACTAAACGCCTTAAGGTAACTTTAATGAGATCCGTAGGGGTTAATACATGTTAAAGGGGCTAGGATCTTCATCAAATATATCTATAAACTTTTGATATGTAAGCCTGTTTCAGGGTTCCCATGATCATATTAACCAGGAATGGTCAAGTAATTTAAGGATTATGATTTCGGTCAAGGATATTTTCATGAGTAATTATAGCGTGCTCAGGTTTAAAATAATTCACTGATTTTGTCTCTTATCTAATAATCACGAAAGTCGATATTTATGGTCGGACTAGTATGCTTTTTTGGCCAAAACTATGGTTACCATTTTGAACGTTTTTCTCTATAAAGAACAGTTTTAGACTACGTACTAGTTAATATTGTTAATTACGTTGGCTGGCCTGTGTCAGGTGTACATTGTGACTAAGATGCTGACAGTGAACACGACGTGTTAATATTTTAGCACTGCCGGCTGTGTATCCACGCCCAAATCCTGTCCGTGTATTTCTCGGCCTCAGTTTAGCATCTTTTTATGCTGATTTTTAATTGGAACACTCATGCAGGATTGAGTGGCAAGTTGACACGACAACTGTGATAAGACAGAAACGCGAAGAGGCTAAACTTCTATTTTTGACGATGCGTTGAGAAAAAAAGAAAATGAACAGTTTCTTCAATGGGCTGACGGTGACCATGATTTTTGTGAATTAACAATTCGCCGGAGCAACATCTGGAAATTTGTAGCTAAAGATGCACCACGGAGGGTGTTTAACATTTCTCACTTTCAGCATTATTCTCGGTAAGTTTTTTATTCCCATATTTTTGGAATTTATTCTGCACTTTATTAAGTGTCACGTGCCATAACACATTTAACAACGTTTAAATTGAATTAGCTACAATGGCAATATAGCTACTGTATAACCAGAACGTTTCAGGAAAGCCTTATGTATTATCAAAAAACAATCATGAAGACAGTTAAACAGGAATAGAAAGTTTGCTTTAGATTTGGAAGTTATAGTCTATTTTTTAGCAGCATACTTTCTGCGACCCTCTACGCCAATATTTAGTGCGATTATGTCCTTTTCCATTTTAGATGATAATTAAAACAAGCGTATTATCTGCAATAAGATGGCAGATACAATATGTAAGATTTTGCATTAATTTGAAGTTTTGCATTAATATGCGATGTTTCCCTGAACATGTATATTTAACCGCACTATGCTTTTTAAATTGCACTACCTACCAGACAATGCATGTAGATATTGTACATTAAAATATGATTAACATTTACTTCTCTAGGTGAATATTAGATTCATTTTTAGCTCTGCAGTGTAGGTGGCCGTCTCATTTTCCGTGAATAACCTAACAAACTTCATGTTCTGTTGAATTAGACCGGTTGTGGTCTTTGTGAAATCGCAAAGATTTAAGTACGTAAAGCTTTAATAGATTGGTGAACGAATGAAGGTAAAATTAATCAAAGTACCATACGTCTTTTTAAAAGGACGCGAGTACGCGCCGTTCTTCTGATGACTGTAGAAGTGTGTGCAGCTGTCAGAAGCGCACTTCGCTTAACTATAGTTTAAAATTGATGAATTAGATCTGTAACTCTAAATCCGTCGCTCATAGTTTCTCTGTTTTAATAGGTGCATAGTATTTATTTGAAGGTAAACGCACAACAAAAACACTAATGTCTTTCCCCCTCTTTCAAAGGGATAACAACTAGTCACTCAAGAAATCCCTCATTTCCCAAGACCATCAACAGACAACAGAACAAAATGAGCTCCAAGAGTGAAGAGGAATTTGAGAGGAACATACAAATTTTTGTAGATAGCATTAGATCCTTGTCAAAAGACGAAAAGGATCAAGACTTGGGTGAAGGATCAAGTCTTCATCCGAGCTTGAACAGAATGACAGGACCCCATGAGAGAATTGCCCTTGACAGCTCTAACCTAGATATGTACTTAGCAATATTTAACAGCTTATACTCAATATACCAGCCAATGCTTGTTGACAGTTTCATTGAAACTCTCCCCCAGGCTTTAATTTGTGTTTTAGCGGACCGACAGCACTGTGGATGGCAAGCTGACTTAGTCAGTACTATTTCATCTGCATTGAATGGACAGATTCATTCTTTGATCTCCTCTGTTAAAACTCAAGTCTGCACACCAACATTCAATCTGCGAAAGGCAGACTACACAACAGCTCAGCTAAATTCTGTTCAGGAGATTCTGATAAAGGCTTTGTCCTCAGACCTTCTGCTTTATATACTATCAGATAACTTCATAGCCTTTTGGAAAAGTTTCATGAACATGGCGATTCCTCCTGTCATGTCAATCATGTCGGAAATCATGCTGAGTGTGCTTCAGACTCCAGTGGATTTTCTGCAACTCAGTTTGCAATTCGGCATTGACATCCCTAACCTAAACACAAGTGAGAGTTGTCAACAAGGTGTGTATTTTATTTTTTTCTGATATTGAATGTTAGTTTATACATATGTTAGAAAATGTCTTTCTGAGCAGTGAATTATTTTCCCTGTCTCCATCTGTCTTTTGTTTACAGGAGACCTAAAACAGCTTATCATGTGGTAGGTATCGGAAGATTATTATATTATATTAAAAAATAAAGGCTAATTTCCTAACATACTTTTTGTTTTCTCTATTCAGGGGCATGAATCATAATGTGAGCTGGTCCTTTGGGCAATCAGTTCTGGATATTTTTTTGGGTCCTGAGTCTCTTCCCTGCAGTTACCCAGAATGCCAAACCTCAGGCGATGTCCAGTTCAGTCGTAGAGGCTCTGGTGTGGACATTCCCACATCTGGTCTTACGTGCGAACAACAATCTTTGAATGAACTTAATCAAACCCTTTGTGCAGCAGTTTTAGCAACAAGGTCTCAGGAGTCTTATGTTCTTTATCAGATGTGTCAAGTTCTCAGTACACTCTCTCAAACTGAGGTGACACAGGTGTGGAAGAACACATGTCACATAATCCAGGACATCATTTTACCTCTCATGGAGCCCTGCAGTGAACCCGTCACCACAAAATCAAGTCAACGTATTGCTCGGTCCACCCTCAGCCTTAACAAACTTCTCTGCAGCTACTACAGCTGGACCACTCCTGGTGCTGTCGACCCGTCTGTGGTCACTGTGTGCAGTGAAAATGATAGTGAGGCATTCATCCTTGCTGTGTGTAACAATGCTAATGTTATACAGGTGCTGCTTAGCAATCCCAGTAATGCCTGGGTGTGGGGATACTGTGCAAACTCATCTGACACATACATTGTAAAGCTGTATTGCTCATATTACACGTGGACTGCTGAAACAGTTGATCCATCAATAGTGACATTCTGTTGGAATAATGACATGGAGCAAATGGAGAGGTTATTGTGTGAAAATATTGACTTCTTTATGGTTGTGTACTCAAATGAAGAAAACAGCTGGATAAAGACCAATTGCACTGAACCTCCACTACAACTTAACATAAACACCCTTGTAGCTGAGTCTTGCAAATATTCTCAATGGAGCAATGCACAAGCAGTCACCAGTGTTCAGCTCTCTCTGTGTATCCAAAATGATGAGATTCGATTTATTAATATGGTCTGCGCAAACAGCACATTTGTAACCATGCTTGTGCTTTATAGTGCAAATGCTTGGGTAGACCAATATTGTACTTTCTCTCTCAGCAATCCACCTATGAGCCCACCAATACTAAACACTGAGACCTGGTGCGACTATAAAAAGTGGACTGAAATATCTGTGGATCCTTCTGTGGTCGTTCTGTGTTGGCAGTATGACCAGATAGGTTTCCGTCAGAATGTCTGCTGCAGCATTCTCTTGTATGACCAGTTGACTCCTGACAACAAATGGCTGATTACAGAGTGTGCTAATAACGACACTGTAAACATGCTGGGACGGGTTTGCGTCTATTCAGATTGGAGCCAACCTACTATTGTAGACATGACTGACCTTGCTCTCTGTGCTGATCTTGACACTGCAAACTTCACCCAGAATGTGTGTGCCAATGTCACAATCCTGCAGAATTTGTTGGCCAATTTAGACAACACCTGGTTACTAGAGTACTGCTCAAACCTAACTGGTTCTAGGCCAGGGGCAGGGAATGGGAGTAACCTGATGGGTTTCCGACCAGCCGAGCAGTGTCAGTACTCCAGCTGGTTCTTGGTGCTTCCAGAAGCTGCACTCCTCGCTCTTTGCTGGGACTATGACCAGGCCAACTTTATCTCATTCATCTGTTCTGACCCTTCAATGCTCACCCACATCACTCAAGAGGCCTCCAGCCTCTGGGTTGGCACTCTTTGTGCCACTTACACCATTCCACATAACCCCAATGTCAATGAGAGCAACTCCACACAGTCCCAGCTGTGTCTAACTAAGGAGATAGTTAAGAGACTAAACTGGTCCTGCAGTGTAGACTTCAGCTCTGCCTGCCAACCAGGTGCAAGTCAGGCTGAGGGCCTTCGGATACTGTTGCGCTGTGGGATAGAGATTCTACAACCCAGCTTGGAGAAGCTAATGACTGCAAAGCTGGCATCAATGGTCAGGCAAGCCACAAGCTTATGGATTGTCATACTTTTGGCTCTAGAAAAAAGTCAGATGAGTACTCTGAGGGTAAGAGAGAACATTCGGCTAAGTGTGCTGGAAACAATGGTTTTCTACATGGAGAATGAGACCAACTTCGACAACAAGCGTGTGCTTCTGCAGTGTTTTGGGGTTGGCATTAATGTACTGTTAATTGATCTATGCAATTAATTAATATTAGAAACAGATCATGTCATTTCTTTTATTGAGCCAATTATTCCCAATCCGTTACAATAAACAAGCTGTTCTGCTTATTAATTAAGCACATCCCCTACCAGGCTCACCACAATTTTGTAACCAAACCATTATCTAGCATGATGTCATCAACATGAGGTATAGGGTGTTTGACTTGATACTGGATAATCTAAATCTCTTCCTCAGCATGTAATATTAACTCCTAAGTCATTTGATTTGTCTTTACATTGTGTTACAAATATTTTTGTTTGCTGTTGTTGTTCAGATATCATTGTAGCTCTTGTTATCATTCATGATTATGATGCTATGTTTTTGGCTGTAACTGTGTGTGTATTGTAGAGAGTTCTGACCAGTCTGATGCTAACAGGAAGAGATGGGTCCACTAGCTTTTTCCTTATCAAGGTTGGATGGGAAGGTTTTTGCATGTTTTCGAGCTGATAAAAATAATAGTTCAAAATGTTCTAAGCAAAATAGTTGTTTTGATTTTGCTTTTCCATTTAGAGACAATAACCCCAACCCTATTTTAATTGATGAATTTAATGTGAGAGTATCTGTTTTTGTATGGAAGCTATTGCATTACAGTTCTGATTATTGCAGGAATATTTCCGCATTCCTCTGTCCCATCTGAGGTCAGTGCTCAGTGCAGCAGATCTTACAGTCGTTAGGGAGATTCTGCAGTACTATAATAAGAACCATGCCACCTTACAGGTAAACCATCTAACATAGCATATTTTTTGTGAATAAGAGTGTGAACTGCAAACATTTGTCCTGTTGTCCTGGAACAGCGTTGATGTAGCTTCTAAAATGTGTTTCCTTTAAAGTTAACAGATGAGTACCTGCACACCTTGGTATCAGTGCTCTTCCAAACCCACCTGCCCAAGGATAGCAGCCTGTTTCCTGACATGGGCCTTTTGTTGACTCTGGCTACACCGTCAGACATCATGTCAATGCCTCCGCTGCAGGACAATTCCAACACGTAAGTGACACGTTGAACACAAGTTGAACCTGTTTGAAGACTTTGAAAGGCAACATCTATTGATCACATCACTTCCTGTTCATTCCTGTCATTACAGTCCTTTAAGATTGTTTTATTGTTCTTTTTAATGGATAATTTGAAAATTAAAAAATAATGGAACGCACAAATGAGTTTAAAGACAAACAGTCTTATATTTTATTATTCCCTACCTAAACATCCTATGAAATTTTCTCGTGCATGTTGCTTTAAAAATTGGCTTAGAAACAATATCTATTGTATATACATATGTACACTATATAAAAAATAACTTGACATTTGCATTTAGTCATTCAGAAAATTCTAGTCATTCAGAAGCATTTAGTCATTCAGAAAAAAACAAATGAGCATCACAAGAATCACACATTTTTAACTAATTTCAGTACAAGCACCACAATAATTAGGGTTTTACATGTAATTAATTAATGTTCTCATGTTTTTTTAAGGTTAAGCATCATTAACCTTATCATCAAGAACCTTTCCCTGGAGCAGCAGCAAGCATTTGGTCGATGGTTCAGTCAGTCCGAGAGCTTGCCTAACATTTTAGCCACCAGTTTATCCATCATCAAAGACATTGGTAATCTGATCGTGTATCTGCCCTTCCACAGCTTCCAGTACCTCTCACCTGCTCAGGTAACCACTCCAACACCTCCCAAAGATACCTGAGCTTGTTTGGCCTTGATTAACCTGTAGACAGCTGAAGTCGGGAAAATGCCAATTTTGTCTCTGGTTCTTTGTAACAGACATGCCCTTGTAGTGTGTATTCAATAAATAAACACAGAGACACATGAATTAGAAATAGCTGTGTAGTGGACCATGAATATGAGTGTGGGGATTAAAAAGTATTAGTGAGTCTTCACTGCTATACAAAGAAATTAAGGATATTTAAAATGTAAGAATATATAAAAATGTTCATCATTATGATCTAAAATCATTTAGCGAATAGTTCAGTTTCTAAATTCATTGGATGCGCTTTATACAGTAGAAGTCTTAGTAAGATGTCAATAAACACCCAATTTTGACATTCTTTATTAATGCAAGAAGTTTCTACTTGTCTGGCAACCACAAACAGCCTACAGTTAGGATAATGAACTACATTAGTAAGAGGAGAAACTATTTAATTCTCCCATAACTTATTGCTTTATAAGACCATATGGGCTTTGTTTAAAGTGAACATTTTGACCAAGGGGTCTAAAATGGCCATAATGTATCATAATATACTCATTATCCTTTTCTATTGTCTTGGTCATGTAGCTTCTGAAAGGTTTGGATGTCCTAATGAGTAACAGGTTGAGCCCCCTCAAGCAGCAGTTCATTGCCCAGAGTGTCATTGGTGAATTCAGGAATCTTACTGCAGACCAGTTCAAGAGGTTTGTTTATGCTAGCTAAATGTTATTTAAACATTTCTTATGAAAATGATAAGTCTTTTATTCTTTCAAATTATTCCGATGTAGGACAAACATTGGAGCACATTTCCAATAAAATGTGGATTAATACAACTAATGTTCACACCAGTTTAGGAAATCTGTCCTGTCTGGCTAACTACAACCAGTTGATTGCATATACAAGTACAGAGTCCCTCTCTGTGATCCAGGACAACATTAGGATGTGTGTCACCCAGGGAGTCAGCGTCCCTAGTAGTATGGTCAGTAACAATAGTTTCAGATCACTAGTTTCAGTGCTACTATTTCAGATCAGTTGCCTAAACTAATAAATACTAATTACACATAATTGATAACTGTCCTATATTGTCCACTAAACTAACCCCAGGTACAATGGTTTTAAGTTTTTTCTCTTCATGTCCAGATATCCAGCCTAGTCTTGAATGCATCTGAACTGCAGTCTCCCTCCAGCCTTACATCTCAGAGAGTATCTCAGCTTGCCCCGTTCCTGCCTCTCCTGGGATCCAGCTTCTTGCAGCAGCTCACCTCAGCCCAGGTTATGCCTGCCCTCAGCAACCTCAGCTCTGTACCTTTCACCCCAACACAGGTACACACCACCTGAAACTGTAAAACACAACCTGTGCTTTCTTTCTAATTATGATACAGACATTAAATGAAAAGGACATAGGCATTATTTATGATGGGGATGATGTGGACATGTAGCTCACCACTTTTCGCCAGGGCCAGTTTTCTCCCCACCACTTTGAAACAGCCCACAGAAATAGCGATACATTTTGTACAGATGACAACCTAGTACATTGCAAAGTATGAGTTTTCATATTATCAGTGTGTGTTATATCAGCAATATTAGTGCTGGCATTTGTAGAAATATGCAGTTGCTTTTGCTGTCTGTTTTCCTAGATGTACTTTCATGCTTTGAATGAGTTGTGTTTTGCTTCAGCAAAGTTTGAGTAACTGAAGGATAGTATAGTTATATTATACTCCAGTGAGTGCTGAAAATAGAGCAGAAGTCAGAGGTCACAAGCAGGCTGTGTGGGTTCAGTCTTTGCAACAGATGGTAGACTGGTGTCAGAGGATCCAGGGTATCTGATATAGGTAAAGGATTGTTTCCCTGTGCAACCCTTTTAATCATATCTGCATGAACAAACATGAATTCTGCATGGCTACCTCAACAAGCACCAGAAAACAGAAGGAATGCAGAGAATAAGAGTACAAAGAAATAGAGACCCACAGCTTCAAATGTCCCTAGAAAGAGTTAATTTATTTGAGGTTTCACTCAAGGAAAAGAATATTCCTGTAAAGTTCCAGAAAATTGTATAAATTACTGTACGTTAAGTGACTTCTTAACACTGTGATTTGCCATCATAGGGCTAAAATGCTCTTTATACTCTCTTCAATGTATACAGTATATATTTCCAATGTCTTGATTGTCTACAAAGTGCCTTATTCCCCTAACTTCCTTGTTGAATATCATTTTTTCTATAAAGGCAGCTGTTATCATTGACAAGATCTCAGGCAATTTGAGTGTAAGTATGTCGTGTTGTAAAGAGGAGAACAAAAAGGGGGGTTATTCTTGTGTGTGGTTGTGTGTGGTNGGTGGGGGGGTTGTTGAATATGTGGTTTACGAGTACACAAATGTGGATAATGATGTGTATAACAATTCAAAAATGGTTTATGGGCACACTTCCTATGCTTGGGTGTTTAATTAAACATGTTTTTAATTATATTTAATTAAACACACTAAAACATACCAAGTTTTCTGTGAGGGTTAGGTAATAGTATTTATAACTAGCTGTTTATTAATACAGTTACCTAGCCAGCTTGCTTACATCCCAGTGTAAACAACTCAGGCGTGCTTCAAGGACAATTGCATTGCTCTACACGCAGACGCACATTTAATCACCATTCAATCACTCCTTATAATTTTCTTTGCCTATTTAAAGGTGCACATAACATTTACACACATGACCCATGCGATTTGGCAGTTCATAGCAGTATAGGATTACATCAGGCACAAGGAAGCTATCAAGCTGCTCTTTGTGTTGTGTTTAAAGAAACCACAGAAAGAGATTAAATGATTACAGGTGGAGCCAAGAAACAGTGCGTCACAAGTGAGCTGGCAAGCACACTTCATACCACCTCTGCCATGTGTAGAGACAATCAGAACCATTTTAGAAGTACACTGCTTATGAAATATTTTAAACGTAATACTAGTTACAATGGTTATGTTAGACTCAATAAAAAATATTGCGTGTTATATAGATATGGATAACACTTTTTACCTCAAGGTTGTTTTTAGTTGGTTAATGTTGGTTTAGTTGGTTAAGTTTATGAACTAGCACAAACTAATGATAAAAAAGAACATTATTAACAACCAAGATTAAAAAATGTTGTAAAATGTATTGTTTATAGATACGTACCGTAATACAATAAGGTTTATCATTATTTAATGCAAGTTGTGATTTATTTAGATGTGAAAACATCTAAATATGATGTTTGTGCTTTCAGCTGGCTCAGCCTGGCTCTGGGCATTTGTCTATGCTGGGATCTCTTGTGAATGGAGTGAAGGTGGAGACTTTATTGAGTTTGCCATCTGACGTTCTGCTGGAAGCTTTACCCAGTATCAGTTCTCAGACTGGGCTTACTCCTCCACAGAACACAGCAATCACAGGCAAACTCTGGGTGAGGATCTTATAGTTTCCATCTTTACTTGAGGCTCAGTTAAAACATGCTTATTTCCCTGTTTGTGGCTAATAATATATAATACTTATATATACAGATACAATATACACCTAAATGTAAACACCATTTTATCCAGTGTTATCTAGTTCTTGGCCCAGAGTCCACTGGGATTGTGGGTATGAAGCAACAACACACCTGTCTTTGTCTAATGTGACATCAACAGAAATTAGCTCAGTAATGCTTGTCTTGTATATCACAATATTACATGGACAAGAGTGCTGTTATACTGAATATCGGCATATTCAGTTAAGACTGGCAACAGAAATGTCACTTACAGTAGAAGAGTTGCAAATTTCTTTGTTTCTATGTTTAGGTTTCCGCTTCTGTCCACCTGTGGCTTGACAAAGTTGAACCATTTCTCCCCAGCACTCCTCTCCTTAGCGTGATTCCCAGAGTATCTCTACTGCTGGTCAGTGACAAAGCTGTACATACTCGCCTCTGGAACACACAGCAGGTATATACCTTATACTTCATACTACCTAGTCATACATTTCCATTTCACCATCTCAGCTATACTTATATACTTATAACATTCAGTTGTTTAAGGACGAGACTTTTCACACAGCTGGTCTGACAAAAAAAATGGTGTTTAAGCAAAAGTTTGTGTATTTTTCATAATAACACTCCCTGTTACCGCGAAGATCAGTACAATACCAGAGTGTCTAATTACGTGTTTAATTATTGATAATGGAGTGTAGACTTCCTTGTTTGTATAACCTCTGATTTAGCTTGCAAGACACTGTATCTTCTGTTGGCATGCCATGTTAACTAGCAGATAAAAAGATGGAAATCTTAGCGATTCTAATAGTTCCTCTGATACTACCAGTCCATTTTTCCAGAACATTATGCATGGAAGTGCTTTGTGATCCCCCTTCCCATTAAAGATAAACTTTCAGAACATAAAAAAAATGTACATGATTTATGTACAGTATATACTGTATACAGTTAATGCATAGGTTTGCATAGCACTTGCAGACTAGGCAAGATGTTTGTTTATAAAAATAAATTTGAGAAACTACAGCTATTTAAAATAACAGATATTTACATATATTCCAAAAGCCACATGATCCTGTTCAAAGGTTTCCATCCCCATGAGTCTTATCCATTTATATCTATATTTATATCTACATCTATATCTGTCTATCTATGACTATCTATATATATGACAGAGAGAGAGAGAGAGAGAGAGAGAGAGAGATTCAAATGTATTATTTTCTCTTTTTATTCAATAGGCTCAAGTCCTTTTTAAAGAGGCTACAGACTCCAAGTCAAGTCTGTCAGAAAAAGAATTTATGTAAGTTTTAAATTTTATGTATAAGTTGATTTTGTGGTTTGAAGTGTATGTAAATGAGTTTATATCCATATGAATCACTTTCTTTAAATATGTATGTGTTTCTTTTTTCTGACAATTCAGATCTCTGGGGACAATGGCTTCAGGAGTAAGTTGCACAGTCCTTAAAAAAATGTTCCAGAACCTGGCAGAGGCTCTATCACCTCTACGTGACATTCTCAAATTTCTGAGAGAGCAGCCTGTGCCACTCCATGCCTCACTGGTATGCTGGTTAAAACATGCATTGTTGCAAGGTCCAAAGTACTTGGGTCAATTTTGTCCATTGGTCTGTTAAATTATTAAACACGTGTCTAGAATCTGGAGCGTTTATTGTAATACGGAAGCTGTGTGATTTGAGAAGTAAATTGTTACTTGTGTAGCTATCAGCTACAGCTTTTGGTTGCATTTCACTTTTCTTCAAATTAAATCTGATAAAACCTGCAATTTTTATATGAATTACAGCTAAGTCATTATTTTCTTTTGTTTACTACAGACAAAGTGTATAATTGAGGGATTGTATAAGTTTGACTTTTCAGAACTGGTTGGAGATTTGGGTTCTCAGATTGCTCTGTCACTTCCGTGAGTCACCCTCTACTATATGAAAATAGATTTAATTATGTGAATAATTATGCCTTTGTGTCTATGTTAACTGTATTCCTGTTATTATGATCCTAAGGCTGAGCATCATTAAGAGCTTTTCTTCTGATAAGATGGATTCTCTGAGGAATATGATGCATACTGTGCAGGATTCACAGTACTTTCTGCTCCTTCCCAGCACCAAGCAAGCTGTCCTGGTGAACAAGATTGCTCAACGATTGGTAAATATCCTCATGCTACTATCCAGAAGAGATCCACTTGTTTTTGTTAGGCATCCTTCCAGGTAGTGATCACAACAATGTCAACATTTGTGTCTTGATTTAAGGAATTGACTTGTTTAAAAAATTTACAACCCTCACTTTTATAAAGACAACTTATCGGTTTGTCCAGTTATACCACTGTTCCTTTGATTTTTCCATCAGGATATGTACACAGGCATGTACACTGAGGAGGAATTTCGTTCACTAGATGTCATGGCTACGTTTGTGGCGGATGAGATGTTTCTGAAATTGGATAGGCGCTTCTTTGTTGATAGTATAGAGTTTCTGCGAGGATTCTGCTACAGTGCTAATAAAAGAGACCTGGTGGCAGGCATGCTACAAGAACAAAGAACATTTGGGTACAGACAGTCATAACTGTCATTGTATTATTAGCATTTATTGTGAATGTACCTAAATTATTTTAAGTAACTGGAAAATATAGCCAACATGAAGCACGAAAATGTTACAGAATGACAGCTTATAGTTGTAACTGTTTTTCTGTTAATAGCCCTGTACAAAACTGGACTTCAGAGACATTGAACAAAGTGGACCGATTCTTGTTCTTTCTTCCACAGCAGACCATTCAGCTGATCCCCGCTGTATGTATACAGACATTTCTGCTCTCTCTCATTAACTCCATAACCTGTAAATGCACAGTTTGTCTAATGTGATTATGTATTTAGGTGCTTTAAGGATATAGGACTCTCAGCTCTGATTAGCACGTTTTACTTTGGTTTAATCCATTCAACAGAATTTGAAATATTTTCCATCAAAAGCTATGCAGAAAATGTCATCAGAATTGGCTGTTGGTCGGAATTCATTCAGTAATTTTCTTATTGGTCATACAACAAAAAAAAACATAAATAGACATCCATTTTCAATCACTCCCTGTATGTGTGTTGTTCTGTCCTCATGATTATGTTTGTCTTCAGGGTTTGATGAGCTTAGAACGCATTGAGAGACTGTTCCTGAGTCAGCAGCACTGGGAAAGAGGAGAGCTTGGCTCTCTGTGTGAACAGAAACCTTCAGAATTGTTTGAAAAGAAGCAGTTTGTGCTTCAGTATTTTCTTGGCTTCCTCAGAGTAGGACGCGCCACTTGTAAGCAAGATTTTACCTTTGTACTCTTGTCTTTCCCTTAATAGAATGTCACAGAAAAATGATCTTAAATCATTTAGTCCTCTATAAACAGTCACAGCACATTTGACCCCTTAACTTTGAGTTATTTTACACATATAGTTTGGTCTCTCTGTCCATCTCTCTGTCTTAGTTCCTGGGCTGATCCCCTCTTGTGAGAGCCTGCATATGACACAACCTGCTGCCTGGAGTATTGACAGCCTTAGAAACATGCCAGCAGCTGCTTTCAGGAGATGCCTGGAGCTCATTGGCCAGGATCCTCTTTTCAGTGCATTCCAGCTGTCAGTGCTCCTTGTGAAGACCAAAGAGGTGCTTGGCTTTCTCCATCAGCTCATATGCTTCCAAATAATTTTGTTGAGAGAGATTTTGGTTCAAATTAGAATTAAAACTTCTAATTTCTCCTGGTGGTATCTAATTAATATTTGCATAGCTGCAGTAAAGTGATGGTTGTGTTTGTTGAGCAGGTGTATGGACCGGCTTCCTCTTTTAACACTTCTGTGATCTCTCAGTTGGGTCGCATTGCCACCCAGCTCTCAAGTGAAGAACTGGCCTCTCTTAAACTGTCTGAAATTCAGTCAATTTCAGCTATGGGAGCCATCAGCATATGGAGCAGCAGACAGGTGAAATGTTGCTGAACGTAAACGTAAAGGAAATCTATGATGGCTGGCAAACCGGCAGTGTGTAACTAGAACCTTTATATACAACATACTGCTAATTACAACCTGATAATTGGCTTTGAAAAGTGTGTTGTCATGCATTCTGTTGCTTATTATAATTACAATGGTCTCTGTTTGCAATTGCAGTTGAAGTTAATATTCTCCACGGTGTTGAGCTCAATTGGAAAGACTGTTACTCAGTTAGACTCCAGTACTTTTGTGGCTTTGGGACACATTGTGTGTGGGATTGAGGCACCAGTCATTCGCAACCTGAATGCAACAGAGTTTAGGTAAATTTTTCTAATCTTAAAAAATTACATTGGTGGTCGATAATAATAAATTGCTTGATATGTTTTGTTCTTGTGCTGAATGTGGAAAGTTTTTATTTTTTTCCAGCAAGGCAGTTTTGTGGCTCAGTCGCTTGCGTTTGTCTTGCTCTGAGGAGCAGCTGTGGGCAATGATAGGACTGCTCAGCCATAGCTCGGCATTTGGACCAGTCAGCTCCTGGGGAACAGATGTCTTCATTGAGATAGGAGCAATTGCAGGTATAGTGGGGCATACTGATGCAAGCTTGGGGCTTATAATCAGAAGGTTGCTTGTTCAAACCCGACTAATATCACCATTATACTGTTGAGCAAGGGTCTTATTTGGTTCTAGAGGGATTAACCCTGTAATGCACATTAAGTCACTTTGGAAAAAGCATTTGTAAATGTAAACTTACTTACAAATGTAAGCCCATAATGGCAACAATTTAACAGATGGTAAATCTTGTTCATGTTTTTTTGTATATTAGGCACCAAGAACATAGATTTTTCTCTTAATTGCCTTTTTATGTTTTAGTGCATTTGTATATTTTTGTGCATTTTTTTCTCCAGCGGGGCTGCCTGATATGTCTATGTCTGCTTTGGTTAGAGAACAAATTGAAGGCATCACTCCCCTTGCCATCTCTCTCATTCCAGCAAACAAATTTGCAGTTAGTAAACCTTTACTTTATCTTTTTACTACTTCATATACTAGCATACCATGAACCAGTAATGCACTGCTTGTCAATGACTGACAAGTTGACAAGATTTTTGAAAAATACAAATAAATTTACTGACCTTTAATTACATTTTAAAATGTGATTAATAGCACCCCTGAGAACTTAATATTCAGTTTTAAGAGAGCGTATTATAAAAATTCAGCATAATTTTAGTTTCTTTTTTGTCTGGTGTTTCCACTTTATTTATTTTTAAATCTCAGGTAGTGTTTAACCAGGCACAGATTCAGATGTTCACCTATGAGCAGGCCATAGCTGTAACACAGACCCAGCGCTCTCTTCTATCTCCAGTGCAAGAGACGGCCCTGTCCATGGTACTTAACCCCTTGGAAGACAAACCTGTTCATTTCAAAGGTAATTTAATCCTGTTGTGAAGTGAATGCTCATATATTTTATATTCATCAAAAGAAATATATTGTAGTAAATGTGTCTGAGCAATCTTTAAAATAGGGCAAGGGTTAAAGACAGGTAGGTGATTTTTTCCAGAAGCATATTTTGTTATGCAAGTTAAAAGTAATTTCAGATCCTGATATCAATTACTAAGTAAAGTGGTCTAAATAAATTTATATATAAATATATCTTCTGTGGAAGGTGCAGGAACATAAATGTTCATCTAATCATTGCATTCGGTTCAAATTCAATGATAATATGTCCCACTTACCCATGTATGACAAACTATGTATTTGCATACCTTCACGCACTGTGTTCATGTGTAAGAATGCATGGTTTTGGAGAGGCTCTGAACAGAGGGTGGGATCTTATGCCTTTAAAGCTACATTAATATTGTATGCTTTTCTGAAATTGCTTACCCTACCTTGAATGGGGCAAACACAATTAAATATGTTTCTGAGGTAAAACATTAGCTTTCTATAAATTATAATGAATTATATTTCAATATTTAGAAGAGTCTCACGGGGTTGTTAAATACTTTTAGAATTTTTTTTTTAATTCTCACAGTTGTATTTGTGTGTGTTTTCAGGCAGGTCATTGGCAGTTGCAGTTCATCCCTGTCATTGTCTCTGTCTCACCACTGTCCTGATTCTGCTGCTGCTTTCTGTCACTGGGCCTCAGGCATGAGCTTCCACTGCTATACTGTCACTGTACTGCTGTTAGCTCTCTTTTTAAATAAGGGCAATATGAAATAACTTTAAAGTATATGGGTTACACAAAATTGCATTGAATGCATGTGATAATTATGAGAACGTCATTCGTATTTGAGTCTTTAAAGTATTTCTTTCAGCACTTTATAATTGTCAGTCATGATAATATGATTTTGTTTGGGTTTTTTGAATAATCACTTGCTTAAGGAGTAATTTATCATCCTAACTTTGTAATTAAAATAATACATTGCCTTAGTTGATTTGCTTTCTATTTATCTAATAATGTTATTTATTTGTTTATTTAGCCTATTTACATTTTGTATCTGCTGGATGGGCCTTCATACATTAAAGTACTTTAAAAAGGAAATGTATTAAGAATGAAAAATGATTGTTTCACTCATTTTGTGTATTTATTCTACTTACTTAATGTTTGTAAAATTATGTAATGTTACCTGGTATGAGTCTGTATTTCAATTTTGCATTGTTGTTCAAAAACCACTGCATAAATCTGAAATAAAGTGTTGCTATTTTGTGCTATATAAGAAAACGAAATATTTGACGTTTTATTGCCTTGTAATGGTTTGTCCCTATGTAAGCCACATGGGGGCGTTGTAGCGCAGCTGTGAGCAGTCCCATCGTATGCCGTCATCATGAAGACAGAAGCGCACACATCAGAGCTCGGTGCAATGCACATGCTTTCCCTCGGCTACTACTTTAACTAACGCACACTTAGCCAAGATGGCGGATTCCGATTCTTGGGGTAGGGATTACATCCATTTGTTGGATTGAGTGTAAAAGAAGGTGTCGGTCTCTGAATTTATGCTGTTAAATAACGATATTGTGTTGTTTTTCAAAGACGCTGACAACTTCGAGCCAAGTGAGCCGATCAGCAACGCCGCCGGGCGGCTGGATAGGTGGGAAGGCGAGGACGAAGAAGAAGACGTTAAGGTACTACCTATACATTTAAAACTTTATCCGTACAGTTTTCGTTTTTTCTGTTTTTTTCGTTGCCTTTGAGAAGTAACGTGGCTTAAAGTGGCAGGAATCACAACACTACTGTGGGCGGTTATGTGATGATATTTTTAGCTGTTTAGCTAGTTAGGCCTGTTTTATTTAGAGATTCGTCCAGCTGTTTTTAGTTGCGCGTTTATTTCGTAGTACTACTGTTACAGACAGTGACAGCATCTGTGGCTATACGGCAGCAATTTCATCTTTCAGCTTGACAAATGTGGAGCTTTACTTGAGGTTTTCCAATAATAATAAGCTTTTTTAAATAAGTCTTTTACAATTTACTTACATTAATAAAGTAGTTATTCAAGCACATCATGTCTCAAGCTCATAGTAGTCGTTGCTTTTGTTGATTGACATGAATGCAGTTCTGGCAGCCAGCAAGTGACAGGCCATGTGCAGCACTCTATTAACAGCTATATATGCCGTTTTCCTGAATGACAGCTTTTATTGTAGTAGACATGATTTGTTTTAATATTATTCTGGCTTATGTTGCTTATTCATAACATTTTATAAACGGTTAGCTTTTTAAAATAGATCGCTAAATCTATAGATAATGTGGTAAGCCATACTCAAATGACAGTTGCTAACGTGGTCACATTACAAGCGTGTCACATTACAGTTTGTTTTGGTAGTCTCAAATTTTACTTCATTGTGATTTTTAATTTAATTTCTCTACTGAAGCTGCACGTAGTTGTTGTAGTTTTCGCATTCTAGAAAAGTTGCGCGAGTAGCAGCAGCTGGTGGAGTTCCGCGATGACGTCATTCGGCGAACGCGTAACGTTGCGTCTCCTTTTGACTCGCAGATCTAGAATTCTCTTACAGCCACTAGTTTCTCGACCTGAATGTGTTATATTGTCGCTTTTCGGCCGTTTAGTTTCGTTTCACACTAGAAAGAACTCGCTTTTTACCTGTTGGCCGGTGTCATCATGAATGAACCCGGTATCTGGGGCCTTGAGAGTTCAGAAAGTCATACATTTATTGGTCAAGCAGTGTGGGCACCCTGTTTTTTCCAAAATACAGCATTTTTACATACAAAATACAGACACTATTTTTACTGATACAACTTTAACACTTATTTGAATAGTAAAATTGTAGTAATATTGTATTTAGAGGCTTAAATTATTTGTTAGCAATATGAGCAATATTTTGTAAGTGGCATTCAGTCACAGACACGTATGTTAAAAAGTTTGTTAAAAAGATGTAGTTTTGGTAACATATGATGTTACAGCATCATGTTACAATAAAATTGTTTAGTGAATTAAATGTTCTTTTTCTTATGGGTGCCAAACCATGTCTTTCTGTTTGCAGGATAACTGGGATGATGAGAAGGAGGAAAAGGAGGAAGAGCAGAGGGTTGAGCAGAACATAGCAGGTATTGATTTCTGTTGAACTGTTGTGGTCAGATTTACCAATATTTTACAGGTAGACGTTTTTAATCAGTGAGGGTTTTAAGGTGTTATTTTTTGGTCTATTTTATGTTTTGTTATTGTTTTCTTATACCTAATTGAAATATACTTTTACTGTTCACTGTTGTTGAAGTCCTCCAATGATGTTCTTTTCTTTTTCATAGAGGTAAAACCTCCTGAGAAGAAAAAAATAAGTGCTAAAATAAAAGAGAAAGAAGTTATGCAAAAAAAAATGCAAGATGAAGTGAAAAATACGGTAGGAACAGTATTAGTTGCTGTCAGTAATTAATTTCTCCCTTGCACCTTGTAATATTAATTTATTTTACATTTTCTAAACAAATTATATAACTTGTTTATATAATTTGTTAACTATATAACTATACTATATAACTAACTATATAACTTGTTAACTATATAATTTGTTTATAAAATTGTAAATAAAGGAAACAAAAAGAAGTGAGAACCAATCACCAGAGGAGCAGCATGCGGATAAGCTTCGACTGAAGAAGCTGCAGGAGGAAGCTGATATGGAATTGGCTCGTGAGGCTTTTGGTAAAAATCTGCTTCTGTTCACTCCTGTTTTTAAACCACTTCACTACGCAGACATTAACACACAGATACGATTAGTGCCACTTTATGTCAAGCCTTGCAAATAAATATATATTTTTAAAATACTGCAGTTAACACAAATTACTATTTAGGATTAAATTACACATGTTAAGCAGTGCCAGAACAACCATAGACATTGAGGGTAATTATGCACCGCCCCAATATTCACACATACTTCTTATGAATATTAATTGTAGTGAATTGTATTAATTTCAGAGTGCTATGGTGGAGAATCAGCTCGTGAATATTTAAGATACTTGAATTAATGCTTGTATAAGGTTGCCAAGCAACAGCTTTATGCAACACATAATCTTAATTTTGCATCAGGCCCTACATATTGGACAGTTGCTATATGGAATTGATTGTGGAGGTCTCAGGCTGAATTTTTAAAAGTTAAACTATTCTAAACTTGGCAAATAAAAGTGAAATGCTCACGCTGTAGATCCCTGTTCTGTAAAAATACCGATGTCAGTATTTAAGTAAAGTGCCCTCTATAGGTTTTAGGACAGTAAAGGAAAAATTGCTGTGGAGTCAACAAATTTATTATTATTAAAAGATTAAACATCTTTTAAGGCTAAAGTACAGAATGTCACATTTTGTTATTTGGCTGTTTCAACACAAATGTTTTACCAATTTAGAAGACCAGCAGTGTTTCATCCCTCTATCTAATGTGAGCCTAAGTATTGGAACAATTGGCTCACAATTGTGACAAAAGTGATTATTGTTGACATATTAAAAGCAGGGAATGTGTAGTATCAGTTCTGTTCATTGCCTCTGCAGTCTGAGTATTGCATTTAATAAGAACACACATAAGACAAGTTGGTGACGGAGCTACCTCTGACAGAAGAATGTACAGAGTAACAGAGCAATTTTTCCTTTACTGTCCCAGTAATACACCTGTCTGTGTATTGTATTGTATTGTTGTGTACTTATTAATGTCAAATTTGAGTATGTAGTAATCTGTAAACAAACATTCTTATTTTAGGTGTTGATCCTGCTGCTGCAAATGCTTCAACTACTGTGAACAATGTTTCTGGAATTGAAGCCATGAGCCCCTCATCCAAAGAAGATTTTGTTGCATTTGAAAAATTACTGAAAGAGAAGATTACACAGTTTGAAAAATCAGTGCATTATTCCAGCTTTTTGGAGTCCCTGTTTAGAGAGCTTTGCATTTCGTGTAAGTGCAGAAATATATTTTTGCCAAACCTTTTCCTTAATATAGTGCTTGTAATAAGGAATACTGGTATTTCCCTAGGTATTTAGATCTGTTCTGAAGACCAGTGAACATATTCTGTTGTTTTTGTTCTCTGTGCAGTAGAAGTAGATGACCTGAAGAAAATAAGCAATTCTTTATGTGTTCTGCTTAGTGAAAAACAAAGACAAGAAAAGGTGAGTTGAGTAAGGAGGAAAATTAGGATTAGGAGGACGTTTTTACATTTCTTAGAATCAAGCTCTTTTTTTTCAGTTGTGCTACAAGAGCCCCTAGCTGCCCATCAAAGATGATATATTTAAAACCAAACATGTTGTTTTTATAATGCTGTATTGTTTATGATCAGAAGATCTCAATTTGCTGTTTTTGCATTATCCACAGGAGAAGAAGGCAAATAAGAGAAAGAAGAAAGGTGTAATCCCTGGTGGTGGTTTCAAAGCAAACATGAAAGATGACTTTGATGATTACAGTGCCTTTGATGGTGGTTACGGCAATGACTATGATGACTTCATGTGACAAAGGTTCATTGTCCCCTTCCCATTCCCAGTTTCCAGACACCCCTGCAGACATGCAGCAGCATCCTTTTATGCTACTCAGTGCCATCTTGGGGTAAAATGGACGATGTGTCAACCCTTGGTTTCAGTGGTGACAGACTCATAAAGCTGCGATTACCCTAATGTCCACAGCGACAAATGGACAAAGCAAATTTATTTAGATGGCCTTGAAATGTTATTTTTTTCTCTAAAATAGAGACCTTATGATGTGGGACATCTTTGGTTGAAGTGTCTCCTCTGAATGGCCTAAACATGAATTTCAATGCCTTAGATAGAGAACTTTGTAGAAAATCTTTCTTGTTTTGATTAAAAGTGAAAAGTGTTTTTAAAGCTGTGCAATTTCAGTTACACAGAAGTAAATGTTGTGGTGTGATGCTCTATGCAAATTCATTTATTTCGAGAATTTTAGCCAGACTACCGTAAATTAACATTTACAATTAGAAGCTGAGAGTTAAACAGAGTTTTTAAAGTCGATACATCATAATGAATAGAGGTAGCACTGAATAAATATGATTAAAAACTTGGAAACTACAAGTAAAACTGAAACCAAGCATCTTGAATCTGTTGAACCCTGGCCCTACAATCATAAAAGCAAAAAATGATCTCCAAAGTATTTTAATGAACTCAGTATTGCTGAACATAACTGAATAATGATACTCAATGTTGCGGGTCATTTGAAAGTTTGCTCTCTGTGGTGAATTTTAATCAATACTGTCTAAAGCTACAGGTATATGGGGTTAATGTTTCTCTTTGACCCTTTGACACTACAATAGTTTCTATAAGTGTGAATGAAAAATTGTAGCTTTTGTTTGCTATGCAACAAACCTTTATAAGGGATTTTGCTCCAAAATGTTTAAAATTGGCCAGTGATAATACAAAGACTCAAAGGCAGTGTTTTTTATTAAAGAATCTAATTTAATAAAATAATTGGTCTAAATACATCAGTTAGTATTTTTGTAAAACATTTGGAAAGTGTGAAATTGTTTCAGATTAGTAAATGATAAATGACATGTTTGGTTGAGTGAAGGTGGGATGTTAACTGCTTTGTCTTTGAATCTCTGATATATGCAATAAATATTATTTACAATTTCAAGTAGTAAAATATTTTGCACAGTACAGGTGAGTAGAAAATACGTATGGAAAAATTATATGTTCCTCTGGAGATTTATAAAGAAATGCATTATAGTAAGGATTTGTTAAGTATTTAATGGGGTAATAATTTCTTTTAATGTAGTTGTTAATGTAGTTTTAGTAATTATTCTCTCCTTCCCTCTATGTAATTTGCTTTGTAATATTTTTTGCTAATTTACCTGTAATCATCTTAAATGACTGTGAGTTACAGGACTTTGCCAGTCATTTTCAAGTAAATATGTACTTTTTTACTGCTCTCAGAATTTGAAACTGTAACTTTGAGTTGAACTTGACAAAACTCACTTAAGATCAGCCCCAATAAGGAATTGAGGGAGTCTTACGTTGAGTTCTGGTAATATCAACCAGCAGTTTGAGGGCGTGTGTATGGATTACGAGTACTCCTCCTACTGTTGCGAGGTATTGTTGAGCTGCCTCTCTGTCTCCTGTTTCCCCGATCTGGACGTGCACTTCCAGCTGTGGCCTGACCCAGTGAGTTCTGCATTTGCTGAAACACACTCTGCCTAGTGACCTCCTTATCACCACAGGTGAATGTTAATGCCACACCCTCATTGCTCTTCATGACTCTGGAGGTACCATCTGATGTACCATCAAAACAACGGCCAAGAGCAATTTCTTTCGCTGTTCGGGGGTCTTGGTCAGTCACTGTATAGATACCATAGTTGTGTCCCAGTGGATCCAGAGGTGCAAGCATGGTGAACTCATTTGTGTCATTGTTGACAGCCAGTGGGAGGTGGTTTACCAAATATTCTTGTAGCATGTTGTTTACACTGTCTCTTTTGCAGCTGCCTTGAGGAATTACTTTAACAAGGGTACGATCCACTCTGTCCTGGTCGTAGAGCATCCCACTGCACTTAAACTCCACACAAACAGCAGAAACACTTGATTGGTCCATGTCTCGAATGCTTCGGGTGTCACGGATACCATACAGTTGGCCAACAGTTTTTGGATGTGTACCCCCCATATTGCGAGAACGAACATTTAGCTCATGGGCGCTGTTGAGTTTGACTTTAATATAGCAGGCCCTGTATTCCATGGGCTTTGGCCACCAGCTCAAGTAGTCCTCTGTCCAGCTCATGGGATCATCCTCATTGAAATGTACTGTGTTGTAATCATAGCGATCTCCCTCAACTCTTGAGAAACGGAAGTGAGCTGCACTAAATGGAGCTTCCTCACACTCTTTAAGTTTGTCAAATGGGTAAATTGGACCATTGGCTTCCTCAGCTGTGTTTGCTCTTGGCTTGGCCACATTGATACTGAATGCAGTTTTTTTTAGTCTGGAATCATCGTGGTCTGTACGTCTGTAGTTAAGTTTGTTCAAGTAAGGCTGAGGGACACCAATGCTGCTAGGATTTAACTTTGGAGATGATGCTACCGCTTCTAGCTCTTCTCCCACAAGGTTGGCCATGATGTAGGCTGAATATGCATCTGTTTTTTGTTCATCACAGAAGGCTGGAAGGCATGCACCATTTGGGCCAGTGATGACGCTGTCAAATCTACCCCAAGCCCGAGGGTTGGTTGAAAACCCTGGTGTGGGTTCCATATTTATTAAAGTCATCACAACTCCTTCAGTTTGCTCACTTGGCATAAATCGTTCACTACGGAATGCCCGCACTTTGACGTAACATCTTCTGTTCTCAGGTACATCCAAGTTAAACAGCCGTCTTTCTCGGATTTCCATGTTACCTATGAGGAAGGTCCTCTCTTCTCTTTTCCCTCTTTTCTTTTTTTCAGCATGGAACTGACCCTCCTCTTCCCACAAACCAGTATCAGGATTAAGGGACCACAGCATCATGGTTTTCAAGTGTTCAGGTATCTTTACTTGTGCTGCATCCAGGTGCACTTTCACCTCTCCAGCATTGAGTGACTCACTACCTTCTTCGTCCCTGAAGTCTACAGAGAACATTCCATAAGTCCTCAATGGCAGAGTATCGCCTTCAATACCAATGAAGTTGAGATCACTCTGAGCAGCTGCTGCTGTTGATATATCCCTGGGGTCAAGGAAGGTGACGCTGGCCTTGACATTTCCCATAAAGACCTCTCCATTTTCTTTATAGAATGTGTTAGGTGGGATCTCGATCTCAGCAATGGGGTCCTGACCCTCTACCTCACCAAGCTCTAACTTATTAGTTTCTCTTGAGCTAATGGTCACTGCTGGCTTTTTTCTCAATAGCTTGATCTCATGGAACACAGTTCCACCTTTAGTATTGAATGGTAGAACTTTTGTGGTGTTCACAAACTTCTGCAAGTTGTCCACAAATGTCAGGACTAGACGTTCAGTGTCTTTCGGAACCTGAATTGAAAATGTGCCTTTGTATCCTGTTCGACTTACTCTTATGCCATCCATGTAGATGTGTCCAAACCTCATAGGCTCACCAGTGTCTGCTGCAAGAGCATGTCCACGAACAATAGATTTTGTGTCCACACATGTTTTGCAGCCACACTGAGTCACTACCATGATGGGTAATTGATATCCCTGACATTTAATCTCCTTTTCCTCCATGTTTGAAATTCCACAGCAGTAGGAAACAGAGTCTTTGCATCTGATGCCATTATCTAGTTTCTCAGTACACATGGATGTGGGGCATTTGCCCACATCATAGTAGAAAGAGTTAGTCTCATTTTGAAAACAGTCATGTGGTAGGCGGATCAGGTGTGAATCAGGCTTAGAGTTGCATGATGGCTCATTTTGACCTTAACACAAAAATAGATAATGGAAAAACAAATGAAACCCAAACTGAGATCACACCATTTGTAATGAGTAATTAGTGAGGTAAAACGTTGGTGTTAATACAAAATGTTTGTTGCTAAAGACAGACAAAAGGACACACCAATAACTGTGAGAGTTGCTGGTTTGGATTTGATGGCTCCATTCTCATTACTGGCTCTGCAATAGTATTCTCCCATCTGGTCCAATCTAAGATTCCTCAAAATCAATGTCTCATCATACTGATATTGACTCCTGTCCAGCAGAGTACCATTGTGGAACCTGTAGATGGACACCATTGATTACCAATGTATTGTCACATTAGTTTATCGTCACATGATTTGTTGTTGCTATGTTGTGGGGATTTTTTTTTCACAGATTGTTTTAAGATTCTTTGTTTTAAGATTGTTTAAATTCACACTAGTTTGTTTAAACTGCCCTCATATACATAGGTTGTAATATTATCTATCAGGAATACAACAGATCAGGGCTTTGATCAAAGTGGCTCTGTGTCATTTCCTGCTCATTTTGTCATTAAATATCATACACATTTTATTCTGTTAAAACAGCATAATGAACATCTATTCCTTACATCTTGAAAGCTAAAGCTTACCATTCATACTTATCTGGTTCAGGTGAGCCATCAACCTTGCAACAGAAAGCTGCTGTTTGACCTTCCTTTCTGGCCTTGTTTTCAGGATTTTTCAGCACATACAGTTTTTCTGAGGAACACAGGCAGTAATTATGCATTTGCTAATCCTTTTCTATGTTACATTTAAATTTTAGTTTGCCACTGATTGAGACATTTAAACAACAGTTGTTTAAAACAGATGGATTTGGTGGCTGAGCAGTTGCATTTTAGTCATAGTCATGACTAGGCATTGTAAACATATACTAACACAAACGCTAATACAGACATAGTGAAATTGACTGAGGTTATTGAAAGGATCATTACTTGCTCTCTCCAGCTTCAAATGGAGGACAGAGGTACGTTCTGCACTTTGGGGCACAATGATTTTTTGTGGAGTGTGATTATGCAGTTTGATCGTCAAGGTGGTGTTGCCATCAGGGCAGATTTCAGGAATGTGAAAATGCCCATTGTGATCAGTAATGGTGAGAAGTCTTGGACTGGGATTAGTATGGAGGATAGCAGCTCCGGGTGCAGGGAGGCCCCCGGCACTTCGAACTGATCCCAGAACTGTGTGATCCTTACACGTACAGCCATCACATTCAGCATTTACCATGCCCATCATACATTGCAGATTACAGCCTAAGAAGCAATGGGGAAAGAGGTTTTTTGGTCATTTTAAAAGGAATAACATATCTTAGTTATCATACAGATGACTAAGATTAACTGAAACTGTACTTTTAGAAACAATGTATTATTTTTCTTTATGAAACTGAGAAGATGTGTTACGTGGGCAGGGTGGCCCTTCGCATGCCCTGCCCTCAACAGTTGAGCCACTGCATTGCTTTGAATTGGATTTGCAGGTTCTAGAGCGATGCTGTGTTGCCACTTGATCACAATTAGCTGGGCATGGACTCCAATCTGACCACAGACCCCACATCACTTCAGTATCTGGCAAGTTGTCTAAATGGAGAGAGGGATTGGCTAAAATGAGTGAGAAACTCTGAGCTTTGAACATTGAAATATTATGTATTAATGGAGAAAACTAATTATAGGAAAGGTCTTTCCCTTGAAGTATCACACACTGGTTTCATAGACACAGTTTCAATCTGCTGAAATATTATTTAGCTTTATATTTCATTTGCTTACCCTTTGGACACAGGAAACGTACAGCATAATTTGAGCAGTTTCTTCCAGCAGGCTGTTCAGCATTGATACACCAGAAACCCACAGCTGGGTCAGCATGTACTCTTTCCCCAGTGCTGCGTGCTGGGATCCATTCTGTGGTGCGTGCTTCTAGAGCTTGAGGAACCTCACACACACGGCCTCTATAATAGAATGCAATGACATTCAGCTTCTCATAGTCTCCTTTTCCTCCAGGATGATCAACGTTAAACCATGTGGTCCAGTCATAGTCATCTGGCAACAGGGAAAGTTTTTGATTATCTTAAATACCAAGTTATATAAAAAAATGGATTTACAGGAAAATTTGGAACACCTTTTGAAATATTTTATCAGCTGTTTGTTGTCACACAAGCATACAAACCTTTATTATGGTACACAGCTGGGATTGGTCTCTCTGATCTTTTACTGATGCTTCTCTTTGTCTCTAAGGAAGAAACAAATGTTCTTAATCTTCTTTTCCCTTGAAATCCAAACACAGTTTCTCAGTTTTTCTTGCCAATGTGCCTGTTACAGTCCTTAGAAAACTGACAATGATGTAACCCCCTATTGCAGTTTTTTTTAAATGGGTTTGTAGGTTAATCAAAGCTTGTTGTCTGACAGTATGCATGCCCCTCTATCCATGAAATATTACTCTCAGTATTCCTGTCACATACGCCCCTGCCACCAAAAAGAAATATGGTATGGAATATGGAATGGTAATTAATTGTATTCAAGCAGACAAGAAAATGGCTGACAGAAAGAAAATTTATCTCAGAAAGTAAGTGACTGTTAGCCTCAACCTTTATTCAGTTCAGTACGTGGGAAAAGGTCGGCGTCAACATTCTTCAAAATTTCACCTGGTACATGAGAGTGATAAAAGAATTTTCATTTTTGGGTAAACAAAGCCTTTTAGTACCCTTTGCTTTAGAGATAAACAGTGATTTATGCTAGTGGTTTGATAACACTCTTGACCAATTGTTGACAGGTGGCCTGCTTGCAAAACACCTCAGCTTGGATATATTGGGGACACTAGACCAATGTTGCCTTCAGTAATGGATTTGCTCTTGGGGGGCATGGGGGTAGGTTCTTAGTTTCAAGTTTCTTAGAGCCAGCTGTCAATAACTTCAATTTCAGTCCCTGCCAGAAAACTGTATTACAACTGGCATTGACAATATAGTGTGAAATATGCTAATAAAATGTCATTTTTATGTTTAGTCAGAGTTTAGAGGGATTGTAGCCAAACAAACCTTGAGTAAAGGTGCATGTAATTCCCAGAAGAAATAGAAGAAATGTCCACGTTGAGAGGGAGCCCATCTTGGCTCTGTGTTACAGACCTCCAACCTTCTGGTAATGACGCTGTCACACAGAGCTCCACACCAAGAATAGTCCAGCCACAGATTCTGTGCCAATCAGAGAAATAAACTAATCATAAACTATAATTTGTATGAAATTAGCCACAATGTTTTCATTTCAGTAAATCATACAGGAAACCCCAAACGCGCTTTCCTTTGTTCAACTGGCTGTGACCTCTGTGATCTTTCAAGATTCAAATTTACCAGGAATACTTTTTTTAAATGAGTGTACTTTACCAACATTATTATACCTCAATATTTACCTCTTAAAAACACTTACTGAAATAATATTAAGGTGTACTTTTTAAGGTGCATACCAATAGTAGATTGAGGTTCAATCTTGTTATATTATGTAAGACTAACTTTAGAGAACGTGTAAGCGCTTAGGTTTTTTAACTCTCAAATATCCCATCTCTCACATATCCCATCTGTGAGAGCCATCACTTTGTGTCAGGGGAATGCACAACTGTTTCTACATCCTGCCAGAAAGCTCAGACCTAACCACACAAATTCCATTCATAAAAAAATACATATATATATATATATATATATATAGTTATTCTTCACTGTGCCATAGCTGATAGCATAATATAAGATATTTTATTTATTTATTATAGAAGTAATATTTATAGATATTTAGATAGATATTTATTATAGAAATTTATTTTAATACAAACAACACATTTAGCTATAAAGTTTAAATGTTAAAATATAAATTTTTCAAATGGTGAATTAAAAACGACAACAGTGACAGAATGATAAGGTATAAACATTTGGTATAAGCATCTGAATCCAAATCTCTAAAATTTATAACAATGAAACATAAAATAAGATGAAAATATTTCAGAATTCTATATCTTACCAAAGCAAATGTTTCTTTGTGAAAGGGGCAGATCCTTTATTCCTTGTTTCTGTGATTTAACCAGCAGTAGCTGAATAGCTGAAGTGAGAAAGAGTGAATGTGCAGTCCAAGTCTTTGTCTGTACTTATATAGCTCAGCCCTGAGCCACAGGGTCGGCTCTCTGCCATTCTCAAGAAGCAACAAAACCAGTTCAGCATTGTGTACTGCTCCTGTACAGTTGTACAGGGCACTAAAAACTCAGTGTAGGGTATCCTGAAGCAACATTCTCAGAGCAAATAGAAATAATCATTGGCAGGCGCCAATTTCTAGAGTCCTTGAAGACAATTATAAAAGAAACAAATCCCATGACTGAAAACATTAAAATGTCAATATATAAAAATATACATAAATACACACAGATTTTTTTACATAATGATTTACAGTGGTTTCAGCAGTGTGGTCATTGCTAGGTGTTTCGTGTTTCCCATTAGTGCCGCAACATCCACAGACAAAGCTATTTTTTAAGCCTGCTTTCATTAACAGTTTAGATTACTGATCCTAAAGACATCCATGTATTTAAAACACATGAGACAAATTACTTCTGTGACTCAGTCTCAAACCATTTAGTGTGTTCTCTCCCATGTCTCTCTGAATGTGTTTCGCAACATCCACAGACATATTTCTGATAAACAATATGAAAGATTTGTTAACACAATGAGCCAACAACAATAGACTGTGGCTTTTAGTCATAATGTCAGCATGAAATGAATGACATAAAATGACCCTGAGACAGGTCACCAGGATTTGATAGACTTCTTTAGTAAACCTACCGTTATTTACATGACAACTTTTAGCTTTATTTTGTTCCCTGCTTAGACACAGCAGTGTGATGCTATGGCTGCAATTAGTAACATTACGCCTCACCGCTTTTTGTTGGCACGATTTCTCAGTGCCCGACATATTATCAAATATAATTAAAACCATCAGTCTTCCATGAATAATTATCTATAAATCATCAAAATCAAATCTGTTTTTATCTAAAACAGTTACAAATTGCAGCTTTAACGTGCCAGAGGAGAACTGGCCCTCCTGGTCGAGCCTGGCTTCTCCCAAGGTTTATTTCTCCATCTATACATCATTGGAGTTTTGGTTCCTTGCCACTGTCGCCCTGTTGGCTTGCTTGCTGGGAGACTGCTGACGTCTAACTTAGCCTAGGGCTTTGTAAATTGTAAACGTCTAATATTTTATTGTATATATTTTATGTATGTATGTATGTTTGCTACGTTTGCATGTTGTTTAGTTCATGGTACTATTGCAAATCCCTTATTCCCCTGTCCCATAAGATGTTGTCTATTATATGCCATCCCTATGTAAGCTGGAACGCATATCTTGCTTAACAATTTTGTGGTTTTATCGGTTCAGT
>JAZGTI010002081.1:0-38732 GCA_036877585.1 Botia kubotai
TGATCAAATCTCTTTTCTTTGTATTAATATACAGAATAAGTGGATTGCTTGTAGGTCAAGGCAGATGTGGTGAGTTCAAATTTAAGGGGTAACACAATGCACTCAATTCAATTAAAGAGGTCAGAAGCCTCAGATGATCTAGAATGACATACTAGATACATCAACACCTTTTACACCTGTTACAATGACAGCATGTACAAAGGGGACACATAACTAGCAAAGGTTGCTGGGCATGCATAATAAGTGAATCAACCCGCCACTGTAACTGTGATTCGCTTTAAAACATTAACATGTTTGCTAGGCCGCGTAAATCATGCCCGCGCTCTGCATGAGCACGCTGTTCTTAGATGCTAAAACTGGAAGCCGATTGATTTTCCCTTTTTCTTGTCAGAAGGGGACGAGGGTTTAATGGACCCTTATTATGCTGCTGCATGCAGTTGTGGTGTTTCACACACGTTCCTCTGCCAAGACTTCACTCTGACTGATTAAGAATAGGATGCTTGGCTTGATCGGCTGGCTCCGAGTTCCTGCTGAACTCTGTTTGTTGTCTGCTTCTGAGGCCGTAGCTAAGATCAGGGAAAAGAAACCCATGTCCACTTGTGGTTAAGTAACTGGTCTGATGTTCTGTGCCAGAGTGAAATTGTTTCCTGACTGGTACCATGTTGGGATCTTTTTTTGGTTGGTTTTATAATCACTTATTATGACCTCAGTGTGTTTGGTACAAACAGTACAAATTTAACATTTTGCACACTAAAACATAAATAATGGCATAAATAAAAAAGTATACATGTGTATTTGTAATTATATACTATTAATGGAATATATATGTCAAGAAATTAATTTGCCAGTTATGTACAAAGTAGGAATAGAGGAGGTTGGGCTTAATATGTATGTGTATATTATAAACATCGCTCTCTATTGATTATTTCAACAGCAATAATCAATTATTTAGTTATTTTAAAATTATATTCTTTATTTGTGGCTCTATTCTTTCATGTTTATGGATGAGGGCATATGAGATCTACACTAAGAATATAGTACACACTTCCACACAGCCCTGTGTTTTTAAGAGCAGCTGCCATTCACTAAAGTGGGAGTTCGTGGTCACCTTTGACACAACATAAACACGGCTGATGTTACCACACAGTCAGTAATACTGAGTTACTGTAAGCAGCTAGCAGCTGAGTCCCAGTGTGCTTATTAACCTACCTTTAAAAACGCCACTGTTGAAAAGAGATTTCATTGTCTATAGCAGGATCAAAAATAGATCAAAATACACTTTACCTATAAATATATATAGCATCTAACCTAAGCTAGAATTGAAATGATAGAGATAGAGATAGATAGAGAAAATAGATAGAGATAATAATAAAGCTATCAAAGCTAAGCAGAAACCCTTCAAGGTGCTCTAAACAAAGTTATTTGTAATATCTGAAGAAAGCTGTCCATCACCATATCTATTTATTTCAATTGACTAGTGCATGACCTCCCTGAAGTATGTGATTTGAAATCTGCCATCTTTGTCCATCGCTCAGCTTTGGTTTCACCTGAGGTGTGCCAAATGCCCTAGGAAATGATATCATGCAGATTTGCTATTGGACCCAAGGGGATGCCTACGCTAGCACACCCCAAGCTCTGATCTAGCGAGGGATAATGTCAAAGGCAGCAGGCAGGGAGACTTTTTCTTGCATGTAAGAGGCAACAGATAGCACAATTAAAACAAGCTTTTTACTTCAAGGTAATGTAGTTACCTTGTTGGTAGTATCTACCAACAGATATTAACTGGACAATGCTTACCAGTCACACCTTGACCCGTGGCACTAAGTAAAATGTAAAGTAAAATGTGTTTTGCTCGTATGTGCCTAAAAAATCAGTGCTTGTCTACTCTTGTCCTTTATACTGACACCTTGCAAAAGCAAACATTTTTGCAACCATGCATGTCCAAAAAAGTGCAGTTTTTTTAGATAATATTGCTATCTATAATTGCTATTTATTATTGAATATTTCATACATATACATGAAATGACAGTGGTTTCCTTTTCAAATGCAATAAAAGAAAGCTATATTCTGTAATTCTCTTGTTTTGAACAGGATCTAAAGTTTGTTTCAGACTTAGACCTTCTTCATAGATAGACAGGTCGGAATCAATGCTAAGCATTGACATCTGACATGTGAAGGATATCTGGCTGTTTAAAGCTGTCAATCAGTTGTGCTAAAGTGTTTTGTGTCTTCTGGAATCTATAATTCATTATTCACACTGCTCAAATTGATTTTTTAAAATCAGATGATAGGAGAAATCTTTTTATATAAATCTCCCCTTCATTTTCATGATATAAATTCCACTTTAAAATGTTGTCTGAAAAAAAGTGAAAAAAATTACACTTTTAGTTTATTGTTCATTTATTTATTGTGTGACAGTCAAGGAGAGCCAATGATTTTAAAGAGGTTCATTGTGCTTTTCTGCTTTGTCACTATTTTTGAAGAGTTTGTAATTGATGCTTCCATTATGGCAAATGTTCTTTGCTCAGATAATATGTAGTCCACTGGTGAACATCTGTTTTTCACACAGACTTCAGTGTGACAGAAGATTCAATCATCTGAATGATTAAAGAGGACTGGTGCACCTGCGGCCGCAACATGGATTCCCCCAGTGTTTCCATTAAAGCAGAAACCTCAGTAGACACTGCTCCTTCAGTGCCAGGAACTGATGTTACTCTCAGCAAACTGTGTGTAAAATGTCTGGTTTCTGGCACCTGGGGACGATCTTCTCTTTCTGCTGTTCAGACAGCGTTCTTTGCATGACTGAAAATTATGAGAAGTACCGGAAAAATTCATTCCTGCTTCTGAGCAGCACATGGACATGCTTTGAAATTGTTAGAGCAAACACAGTGTGCTAAACTCAAGTTCTTCAGTCAAGCCTTCAAGTATTAAGAATCTTTTTTACTTTTAAATTCATTTTGAGTTCAAAAATACAGGATACAATAACATTATAAGATGATGATATTTTGATACATTGGATATGGTGCTTCCACAAATATGATGAAAATATATATATGATGATGGTCTATATCCTAACAACAGGTGGTACCATGGTACTTCGTCACTTTCTTGTGTAAGTGTACAGTAATACGCTGATAAATGACAGAGTACTCAGATTATACATAGGATACACTAAAAACACCCTTTCTAACTTTGCATAAATTACTTTGTTGACCCAGTCAATTACAATACATGCAAGACAGGGCTTGAAACTGAAGCAGTTTGCAGTGACATGAGGCCCATTATGATTCCATACGTTGCATTGGTAGAAAGGTTTTATTACATCCATGACTTGCTCTGCTTGTCTGGTCTATCATTTTCTCATTTTCTAGGATCCACCGGGTGCCGTAGTGCAACACTATTGTTTGTAAATTGCTTTGGATCCGTGACCGATGGACTTGCAGGGCGAGGCACTTTCTGCAGTATTGTATCATTTGTTATACTAAGGTCTAGATTTCAATTAGTGAAACAAGCTCTTTGCTTCTATATTACAGTCACATGATTTCCATAAATCTTGACATAGACACCTGCTTACATGAGTAATGAATTCTGCTATTTTATTATGGTCATTATTCCTCAGCCACAGTCATTAGATATCAGTAGAGCTGTTAGACTCAAAGCATGTGTTTAAGACAACAGCCTCTGGAAATGTGTTGTGCTGTGCAATGCAGCCTCAATACGATTCATTTATTTTTTCTTAAATGTGGAAATTTGCTTAATTTTAGTTTAGCTCATAAAACAGCGCACAAATTCATTCCAAGCATTCACATAGTCAGCTGTCAGCTATCTTTCTTAAGCGTTTTATCATTGAATCTATGTCAAGCTTGCAATATCCTGGCAATATTACAGGCATGACAGTGCGCTATGATATGGAAAATTACTTGCATACTAGAGTAGTTTCCATAATAATGTTTGCATACCAATACAGGCTGTGCAAAAAATAGCACTGTTGTAAATATAATATGATTAAGTCATTATGCTCAGTAAAAAGCAAGCAATGATGCAACATGTATAAAATAGCTTTAATATCATAAAAATGTTTATATACTAAATGTGTTAAAACGGAGCATGTGAATATTTTCCCCTATTTTCTACAGATGTCAGTTGTTCTAATTTCAGAGTCTTTCTTGTGCTGTGTAAACACACATGACCTGGATGCAGGTCAAACCCTTATGTAAGTCTGAGCTTGCAGTAACTAATTTTGTGTAATGAGTTTGAATCTGCCTCTAATCTGGTTTGCCAGTGTCTCCTTTGCTTATGTGGGATCCTTTTAAAACATGTTCATAACTGAATCATGAGGTTCACATGATCTGTACCTCTTTGTCAAACTAAAGTCAGTAAACATAAACTGTGTGGCAACTTTGAATTGGGTGGAACTTTCTTCTATTGACTGATCGATTTCTACTTCTTTTGCAGCCCACCATATTTGGGACACTGATTGAAAAACCCCTGGGTGATCACAACTCAGTAAGCAAACAATATTTTCTTTTCTATGTGTATTAATGTGTACAGATTCTACAGTCATGAAAAATGATATGATCAACAAATGATCAACCTGTATCACATATAGCCTTCATTTTTACATCTTCTGTTTGGTCAAAAAGCATCTGTGCACTTGAAACAAACCTAATTTCCATTTTAGGTAATCCAGGAAAAACAGAGACACGTTTCAGTTTCCACACTTGAATATTAATCAGTTTTAATTAGTTTTTCATATGCATTCATTTTATCAGCACATTTACAGAGAGTTTGCATATTATTGAGAGTGACAAAAAACAAACTAACAACCTACATTTTCAGCACACTACCAGTCATTGTTCAAAGGTCCTCACAGTCTTGAGGTTAATCACAATAGGAGATCATATTCTGCTCTCTGAAGTCAGATGCACCAGGCATACTTTCTCTGCCTAATGTAACCTGGGAAAATCCAGCATGCCCACAGACAAACAGGAGGATCCCGGCCTAATATTATGCTAACGTATGCGTGTAGAACAATGGCTTCCTCCACAGGACTCTGCTCCAGAGCCAGTCAACACATGAGATCAGTGCAGAAGGCTTAACTCCAATGAGAAGAGCTTTAAGGACTAAAGCAATTACAATGTGCCAGAGCCAAATTGATTTTTGCAGGGCTTTTGGTCTCAGCAAACCTACAGTAGTCAATCTCTTGTCCACCTTCCCTGTTGAAATGCATCATCTGTTTGCTATAGGGAAGAAGGAAGTTAATGGGAGATTAATTTAAAAAAATTATTTGTCTTTTAAAAATAATTGTTTTGGCTTGTGGGCTACATGTTGATCTTAACCTTACTGACAAAATGAACCCCATGGAATGAGAATAGACATTCAGCAGTTTGGAAAACACTTTGAAATTTAATATTTTCATCCCACAAAATGATCAGCCTGTTGTTGCCAAATGCATTAAAGAGCAGATGCCATTGTGAAACTTCTGTCGTATCTTGTAAAGTCATTTTTAATTTTGCCTAGAAAGAATTATATGCACAGTAGTTGCAGCAAATGTCTCAGAAGTGTTTGACAATTTGTTGTGTTAGTGTATCATTAGCATTTGATTGATGATTGACTGGCTGGCAGAGGTTGTTAATTTGGGTTGGTGCCCCATAACAATGAAAGGACAGCTCAGATAAGAAACTGGAGCACTGGAATTTTAATCAGTGATTGTTTGAAGGAGAGATGTCTGATTCACTGTACCACTGTATTGTGTTAAACAGTATATTCTGTTGTATAGAATGTTTACATGCAGTTGTATACTTTAGTAGACATTGTTTAATACATTAAGCACATTGTTGTATCATAACAAGGTGATCAGGACTCTTACTGGAAGCAGTAGGATCTTTTGTTAACCTTATTTCTTTATGATAATGACCTGCTGACTGTACATTATCCTGCATATTGTAATGACTACTTACTAAACGAGTAAATAAATAGGCATTAAACATTGATTTGAGTTTAAATGAATTTTATTATGTGAGAAAAAAGAAACTGTTGAGTGCTATGAGAGAAGTGGGAGATTGGTTGCTAGGGACGACAGTCAATTATCCAGCGGTCATTAAATGAAATTATTTCCCTGGGATACTTGATTCTGATTGGTCAGTCATGGCATTCAGCGGTCACATATTTCTGAATTATGATGGTTGTCCTTAGCAACCTATAACTGATTGCTGTGCTTATGTTCTGTCTCATGTTTTTTTGTGCTTCGCTTTGTGTTGGGATTCTGATCGCCCAGCTGGGGTTTATTTTTTAATATTTGTAATGCCTGGAGTACATTTGCCATAATGGCTGTATGTTATCCTTCACTTATTTAACTGTAGAATACCACAGTTGACCCATTTGAAGCAAGTATTCCAAAAAGTCATATAATGGAAATGGTTTAGATTCATTTACATTCATGCATTTGGAAGGCGCTTTTACCTAAAGCGACTGAATGATTCAAGGTAAAACTTATTATTATGTATGTTCCCTGTGAATCAAACCCACAACCTTTGCCCTGCTAACACTGCTCTACGCATTGAGCTACAGATTTAATATACGTTAAAATACTTTTTAAAAAGATGAGAAAGTTTTTTAATATCTGTGTTTGTTTATATATTCTTTTTTGTTAATTGTTTATTGTGGCTTTGAGTGCCTTGTGACCCCTTATATTCAGTGGCTTTTTTTAGGTCAGAAGTAGCTAACGTCAAAAGCATTTATTTGATGTCATGCAACTGACTTTGTTGCTATGGCAACTGGAAATGCTTTTATGCCTATCTGCTCTTTCTGAAACAGTGAATCCTTAAAACAGATTAAGTCATTTTCAGGCACTGTTGCATTCATAAAAAAGCCTGTATTTTTATAGTGATGATTTAGTTTAACTGCTTATGTGACAGCATTTTTGCATGTTACAATATTACAACAACCCATACAAATATAATCACATACAAAACATACCAAACAAATTACTGATGACTGCAGCTTCATAAACAGAAAAATGCATAATGGAAAATTGTTAGAATTCCATCTATAGATGTATCATGTAAAATACACATATATGAAAGTACACATATATTTCAGCAGTTCTCATATCAAACAGGCTTCAGCTTGTCTTGAATTCTGTCAGGCAGCTAACTGATGTAACTGTTTAGTCAGTCTAATGCTTTTTATGCATTATGCATTATATAACAAGTCAGAGCTCATTATTAGGCCTCTCATATGGAGTTGCATCTCAATGTTTATCTTCACCCACTACTTCCCCTGGACAAGTTAAATATAGTCCTGCTGAGCTTTATGTACTGTGCTCACAAAAGGGTAAAATTATGAATTAAGATCTTATAAACTTTCATTTTTCAAAGATAAACTTCCAGCTTACTTCCAGTCCGCAAAATATTCAGTTTACCATCTAGCACTTTTGAACACTTTGTGTTGAACTGTGTCCAAGGAAAGCAAGTTTTGTATATGTTTATAATTAGTTTGGCCTTTAAGAAGGAAACTGACATAGAATAGTTTTTTAATATCAATTTAATCCTCTAAACTTAATGTTCATCCTCAGTTTTTCTTTGATTTGTTTAGAGGTTATGTACATTTTTGTCATTAACATTGTTTGTACAAACACAATGCAGTGTTTACTTTGGCTGACTGCTATAACGCAATAAAGTCAATTTATTGTCTTGTGAAACTGATTTACACTGCTGTCTTTCACAGCAAAGCTTTTGTGTTTGTTATAATACACTCTGCACCAAATCATGTCAACACAAAGATGCATATACAGAGACATCTACACGCAGACAGTGTTTTGGGCAACTTCATGCCAGACTCCAGAGTAGGTAGGCTTTAAATTCACACTGCAGTGACATTGTGAAAGAAAGTGTTGATTTTATGCAGTGGAGAAAAGCACCTACGCACAAGCTGTTCTTCTTATAAATCAGGGGCCATGCGACCTTCCTCTGTGGATGTTTGTCTTCCAAGGAAAGGATGCTTTGATGACTAACTGACTCAGCGCTTTTGCATGGGCAGTGTTATGGATGGGTTACCGCAGCCCTGACTCCCCATAAGATTAATTTCACCTCCTTGAACTGTAATAACAAACAACCTTTTGTTTGTAATGACCTACAACAAAGTGACGCAATGCATCTTCAAGAATTTAGATCTTTGTCCAGAAACTGTATGTTATGTGTTATGAAAGTGGAATTGAGGTCAGAGGATGAATGAATGGATGAAAGGAGTGCTCAGGGGGTCAGAGGATAAATGAATAGATGAAAAGTGCTCAGGAGGTCAGAGGATGAATGAATGGATGAAAGGAGTTCTCAGGACTGGTTTAGAAAATTGTGGCTGTTCACACTGTACAATACAAAACTAGACCTTAAATTTCTGGGGGGGTTTTTGTCACTGAGACATGCAGGCAAAGCTTGAAATCTATTTGTATGCATTAAATGACTGACAATGCTTTTAAACTGTATATGTATATCAGAATGTGCATTTTCTGGGAATTGATCACATGACATGACATGACTGGTGTTGCTAATGCCATATGCTACCAGTTTAGCTACAGTAACACAAGCAGGAGCAAAAGCATATAATACATGAGATGTATCTTACATATACATATAGATATACATATACATATAGATATAAATACATATAGATGTATTTGTATTGTATCCCTACATTTACATTTTCATTGCAGTAAATGGTTGTAGAATAATCTAAATAATAGGTAACAGTATTATATTAAACATATGTAAAGCATGAAAAGTACATCCGAACACTGATTTCTGTTTCTCAGCCAAACCTCATTTCCAGCTGTACTCGCTGAGGATCATGGGAGATATTTACCTCTGCCCACTGCATCAAATTTAAATCCCCAGACAGCCATCACATCCCTCAGCAGTACTCTAGATCCATTGCATCAAATCAAGCACATATGGCCAAGGTCTTTCATTTAGATTTCCTTTAAGGGAATAGGTTCTCTTTTACACCACAGGCAATTGTGTTTCTTCCCAGTCACATGCTTTAATAACTAGACGTTTATTCCCTTTGTAAAAATCCCCTTCTTTTATTTCCCTTTTCTTTTAATTGTAATCATGTAGTACAAACTGGGGCCAGTCAAATTTAGGTTTAGAAAACGGAAAATAGTGTGCAAACCTGTGGGCATTAATCTGTACTGTGTTGTGGGGGAGAAAATAACTTTCCATAGCTGCACAATGCTGTCTTGATGAACTTCTAATAGGAAAGCCCTTTGTAAAAGAGGAAGCTGGGTCTAGTGTGTTTATTTATGAATAATTTCCCTTATCGTTTTCAGCTATATGGTATAATAGAGGAGAGCAACTGGGGTATGGGTTTACTCAGCTAAGCGGTGTAAGTCCTAGACAAGACAAAAACGGTGTGCTTAGCCTCGAGGAATTAATAAAGATTTCTTTTTAACATTCGTTGCCCTTTTCAGTAAAAAGAGAAAGATAATGTTTTATTCATGGTGTATTCTTGCCTGTGGCAGGCTATGAATTTTTCTGCTAGGTGAGATTAGATATGTTAAGTCATTTGTTAAATTGTTCAACAGGATAATAGGGTTCAAATTTGCATGCATGGGTTTCAGTTGATTGCTTCATGTTTACAAACCTTTCAAAGACAAACTGTAAGTCTGCAGTTGCTAGATAATCACTTTCTTTTCCTCTGGTTATGAAAAGCTGAACTGTATGGAAATGTACATGCTGAATACATAATTTCTAGAATTTGCATTTTGTCATTTTAAAAGCATTTTGGGCATTATATGGTGAAACAGAGCAGTGTAGATATACTTAAAATAGATTATATAAAATAATTTGCCTCAAGGATGTGGGCTTTTGTTTGTAGAATTGCAAATAATATTGTTTGACTTTTGTTTGTAGAATTGCAAATAATTGCAAATAATTGATTTAGTTAATTGAGTTAATTTTATCATAAAGTGTCTAAATGTACTATAGTTTGTAGGTAGGTTGTTCCAAGCTTTTTACATTAGTTCTTATGGATTTAGGTTGTTTGTGTTTTCTGTCCACCAAAATATTCCTAGGCGGACAGATGCAAGACTGGAAGCTTTGAGAGATATAGTGACATTCTTTATATAAGATAGTTTGAAACTTGAGTGTTTATAGTATTCAAATGTGTTGAGGCTCTGGACTGAATCTTTGGTGTTTAAAAGCAACAATCAGTTAGGATGGACATGAAATCATTAGATTTCATTTAAATGTGCAGGAAAGTCTTAAAAAAACAGTGAGATAATAAGATACTAATCTTACATAGAGATCAGGCTTTTGTGTGAAATGGCATATGAAATGCTTTCATATGTAAGAACCCTTTTAAGAACTTTTTTGATCTGCTTTAATAGGCCAAAACTGTAGTATTCACAGCTGAATCGCTCTGTTAAACTTCAAAAGTTATCTTTGGACTCTATAAATATTATTGCTCTCTCTCATGAACAGAATAACTGTTTGCCTCATTTGGTAGTGGAAAATGTGTAGCTGTTAGTAGAAAATGTGAACTATAACAGCAGAGTTCAACACACAGTCAGACAAAGCAAACAGTCTCAAAATTGTAATCATTGCCCACACATGACTGCACAATTTGTGCTGGCATTGCTGTTCTGTGTCTAATAAAACAAAACAGAGTCTGTGTTCACTTCATTCCACTGAGCTCAGAGATAAAGATATACATTAATCTGTCATGATTTCCAGCAATGTAATAACACATAGCATACAGTTAAGAACATAGAATACAGGGATTTTGTTACTATATCAAATGTGTGTCTTGAGCACTACATTTGTTTTACTAAAAGTTGTTTCTCATTTGACCTTGTGAGGTAAAGCTTTGGGTTTTATATGTCTCTAATAATCTGAGAAAACGCATTTGAGTGAAAGAGGCACATGCGACAAAAGGGATTATGGGTAGCCATAAATGGTGTCAGTTTCAATTGCATTAAAGTGACGGCAACTTCAGATAAATTGATGTGTAAAGAAGATGAAGGTAATGGAGCACCTGTGTCTGATGAGGCTGTAATCTAATACGATACAGATCAGAGGACAAAGACAGTTATTCTGTCCATCTGTGAAAGTCAACTTAGTAGGTTTTTTGTGTGTGTGTTTGTGAATAGAAGAAAAAGGAGAGATGATAAAGGGAAGTGTAGTAAGTTTATTTGCACGTATGTGTTGTTTGCACGTATAAAGTTTGGCTCATAATTGTGTCATAAATCTGCAGGATTTGTATAATTTAATAAAAACAACTAATTAAATCAATAATAAAAATAGCATTTTGTTGCTGAGCTGGGAAAGTTATTTCACATAAGATGAGTGTTCAGCGTTTTAAGCCTTTTGTGATGAATCTGTGTTTTGTCCTTGGCAGTAAAGCTGTCCATTGTTTATGACAAAAAGCTTCCCGGTACTATAAGTTCTTTGATTTCCCAGCATGCTCTACAGGTTCTCCCCCACAGTTGCTAAATGATGCTGAGATTCAGCTTTACCACTTGGGACTGGGCGACATTTTTACTAGCACATAAAGCTGCAAACAGTCTTCAATGGTCAAGGAGTCAGGACATGATTTCAAGAACAGTGGGTGCGTAAAATATAAACAAGATAATTTGTGTTATTTCTACTTCTGGAATTTCCATAAATATTTGTTAAACAGCTTCCTTTTGGTGTCAATTAAAAAGAAAATGCAATATTTTGTTGCTAAACATTTTATAGACTCTGCAAGGGATATGTGTGATATATACTGAGCTTGTGAGCAGCATTGCAAGTAGCAGGTTGGAGGGATATAGCAGGCCTGACTGTACGTGCGTGTGTTAGTATGTGATAGAGGGCTAAAGAGAGAGCAGTCAAACAGACGACTTTTCCCATGGCAATAATATTTCCCCTGGGTGTGTGAGATTGAGTGGGATAGGACAGGTGCAGGGCCTGACTGCGCTCTCAACACTGTGACTAATGACACTGAGAGGCAGAGCAGGACAGCAGAGAGAGGAGTGATGCAAGTGGGGTTACTGGGTGTGTGGGTGTGCAGATGGAGGGGGAGTTGACTGACTTTGAGTTGTGGGAGTAGATCTTTCATTGCACTCACTACATGGAGTCACTGTATGAAGTGGCTCTTGCTGTTAGATGATGGACAAATTACATGCCCAAGATTGTGGTGTCGGTGGGTAAGTGCTTTTTCCTGATTTGGTGAACTGATTATTTTTAGGGATGAAGATGAAGAAGCAAACCATTGCATTCCTATTTATTTCAATGGACGTTGCTCAGCTGGCATGTGAATCACAATATTCTGCCATCTTTGTTTATAGGCACTCAGTTCTGCTGCCAGTCATCTAAGATATAAATGCCATGTGACTAATTACACTAAGCTTGTGAAAAATGAAAATGGTGATTGGTTAATAGCACCACAAGCAGATGTACAGACTCAAGATCTTCACCAGCAACTATTTAGAGATGTGACATTAAATGCAGCAGATTTATGGTGCTTGCAAGTCAAAACACTATTATCCAGCGTTCAACAGTGCAGAAAGGTGCTTTAGCCCCAAATTATGTAGTAACATTATCCACCAGCAGGGGCTAACTGACCCATGCAAACTAGCTACACAATGACTCCTAAAGATAACCTAGAGCCAGGAGACAGGAACATATTCTGGAAGTTTACATTATACAAGTGCACAGTTTGTGTGACATAGTATAATAACTGAACACACAGGAAAAGACCTTCAGTGATTCTCTGAGCAACACCATGTCTGTAATTAAACAGGCATTTGTTTGTTGTTTGGAGAGAATGTGGAATATTACTTTGAGGCACATAAAACATCACCAGTGGATTGAGCTGTAGTGGTTGTTTTTCCTTTTGGCTTCAGAAACTTCTTTATAGAGGACTCAGTGGGGACACGGGCACCGTTTTTACTGCTGTCTGAACAGCGACAGGTGAGAGGAGGGGGAGACTCAAAAACGATTACCGTCAAAAGTGTGTGTGTGCAAGCACTTTGTCTTCCAACCTACTGAAGCATATACACGCCTTTCCTCTCCCTCTACTCTGTATGTCTGACTCATAATGAGCTCATATCCAGTTACATCATAGCAAATCTGCACATTGGGATCCAGTAGGTAGCCTCTGGCTGAGATACTCATTCACCCACCAACTGCTAAATTTGTGAGAGATTTATTGGTTTTCTGATATGTGGAAATAATTCTCACAGGTTTCATAATGTATAATCTTGCTGGTTACTGGGTGGATGGGAATGCGTCCCATCTCCTTCCTTCTATCTGTCAAGTCTGATTGATGTGCTCAAGACTTTGGACCAAGCAGCTATTGTCAAGCTTCCCTTGTGATTTTTTTTCTGCAGATTTTGTGTTAGGATTTGGCGTGGTGATGCAGTTTGGGAAAGTTCAATGGAAGGTCTACTTGCAGGTTTTAAGATCCTCTTTAGAAAGTTTAAAATACAAGGTTGTGTTTGTTACGTTCTAATATGATAAGGCATTTTGTGCAGTCAGGATTCTTAAGCAAAAGTCTCAATTTTTTTTGGTGTCTAGGAGACACAAATGAGATATTAAAGGGGCATCCAAATATTTGTAATGTGGCTGCCATTTGGCTACCAAGAGATCTAGAAAAAATCTAGAAAAAATGTCTAGAAAATATGAACTATAAACGGACTATTAAAGATAGAACTCAGAAATATGCTCTTTGTAGAGCAAATATAGACAGATTTGTTGCATGCATTTGTCGTGTAAAAATACTCAGACATTGCCATTACACAAGGAAAAATATTGATTTTGAAGACTGACATGTACAAATTGAATATTCATAAATGAGACCTGATTTAGCAACATGAAGAGCTTGATGCAGATGTACTTAGGTTTAACTCTGCTTTGGTTAGCCTTAGATTCACTGTATTTATGTTTTGACTCTAATCTCACATAATTTGATTTTCTCTTTTTTTAAGTTGATTTGGCACATGCACTGTGAAATAATCTGGTACAATGCACCCAGTCAGCACAGTCCACTGTCATACAGATTCTTAATATTAAGTGTTACATAAACAAGTATGTTTTCTGTTCTGTGCGCAATGAGTAATAGGTTATGTAAGAGTCTTCTCATGTGAGCCTTGGCAAGTGGCATGTGAACCTTCACCTCTGGCTTCAGATTCCTGCACTGCCTCAACTATCAGCTATATTTGATATGCCACTCTGAACGCAGATGTTTTTATGGGTGAGCATATAAGACAGTGTTGCTCTGTAAACAAGTGTCATAGAAACATAGGCCAACAGGAAATGGCTGAACAGAGAGAGAAACAGAGTGAGGTAACCATTGGAAACGGTTAATAAAATAACAGTTAGTTGCAAAACTCAGCCAAACAGACACAGAGAAAAGGAGAAATGATTTTAGTCAGAGTAAACACGAAGAATAAGCAACCAGTTGCTTGGCTTGGCATAGTTCTGACTCCAGCTTGGAACATAAAAATGAGTCAGAAGGTCATGACATCCCACCTAGTAATTTGCCTTACCACTGCTAGTACTACTGTTGCTTATCTACATTTTTAGTAGTTTTATTTATGTAGCATGTTTGGGACATCAAGGCTGCTTCACAAATTTATAAAAATACAGAAATAATATACATAAATGGAACACCTGAATATATGTATGGGGAAATTAGGAAATAAAAATTGGGTAAATTATGACACACTTCTGATGCTTACCATGAGAGCAATACTGAGTCACTTCTATAACAATTTCCTCTGAACTGTAGGACCTTTTTACACTTTGATCTGGATTTCTATAATATTCTATATTGCACTATATTCGGTAATTGTTTCAACATCCAAAAGGAATTAAAACAACTATCAGCTTTGCAGTACTATATACAGAGACTATACAGAACATATTTCACGTTAAGTTTCAAGTAGGTCGCTATTTGTATCTGCTCAGTAAAGAATCTTACTGCTCTGAATGCAATCCTATTACAGTCTTCAATGGTAGCATCTGTAAATGCTCTTCAGTCTGATATTACTACATCCAACATAATACATCTCGACAATAACATACAAATTGTGCAAATGCTTTTATAAAGGATTCCATCCCTGGGTGAGATATTAAAGTAACATTACAGAGAATTACTGTAATATCTCCTGTGATTTACTTTTGTTATGATGTAATACTGTGTCATTCTCGGCATCAGTAACAATGTATAGTGAAATTGATGAAAAAATCACCATTGATCAAAGCAGATGCATGAAATCCTTCATTGCTCATAAATGCATCTGTGTTTGTACCCCGAACCAGCTGTCACCACTGTCACACACCATTAGATTTTACTAGGCATCTGCATGGCCAATATACACTTTAATGTTATAAAATGTAATATTTACTCAGAAAGACTGGATGAGCATTTTGCAGTGCTGACTGATGTGTCAGTCTGTCACGTAATGACTGCAGTACTCTCCTCGCAATTTATTTTACCAGAAATAGCAGCAAGTGATGTTTTACAAACATGCTTGCTGTGAAGAATACTGAACAGGATTACAGGTAGTACATTAAGGATCTTGGCTGACAGCAGACGCATTTAAACCCACTCAAAGGCAACTCATACACCACAAAGTTTAAAAGCGCCTGATCACCATTGTGCTCTTAAAAATATGCAAAATATTATTGTATTTACATACTTTATTATGACGAAATCATTTGCAAAGCCAATAAAATAAGCATTATTGATATACATATACAGAGTCATATACTATTACTTTATTCACTCTGTCATATACTATTTCATTCTTTAACTTTAGACTTTTTAATTAGTTTGAGAGCAAACAGTAACTGGTAGTTCTGCCGCAGACCCAATATGTCAACAGCTCTTGGGAATGTAATTAATAAGATCCCTGATGTAATTGATCCTAATTCTGCATCGGAGCTTCTGTTTATGTGTGTATTACATCATGGCTGGAGATATCACCAGCAGCACTTTTTACCCAGGCTTACTTGTAATGATTACAGTTTTGCTGTTCACATGTCATGTCATGTGAAATATCATCAGAACATCTCAACAGACCCAAAGCCACATGTCTTCCATAAATAATGAACAATTCATGTCTTTGTCACACAGTGTTCAGATATTGCAAATAAATATGACATGACTTCCAAAAAAAAGAAAGGTAAAGGCTTTGAAGATTACACCTTCAGCACACTTTAGGCTACAATATCACTTTTCAGTATCATCTGAACCTGGTCCTTAACTGGAACATAATCCTTCTGACTGGCGCCCTTATACCTGTTTTAGACTTCTGTTTTGCAAAAGGGCTCACAAGAACTGGATTTTTAATAACCGATATGGATTAGCCAACTATTAGCCAACTTTTGAAAGAGCTCTATCCCCTCTGCTATGCTACTAGCACAGTGATAAAAGCTTTTACAAAGCAAAGAGATTATGATAGAGAGTGTGTGTGTGTGTGTTGGGAATTGCTCTCTTCTTGGAACGGCATGTGGAGCTTCCGTTTCACTCCTCACATCACCAGGAAAACAACATGAGCACACACGGGTATTTAAACGTGACTAGAATCACCAGATCTTAAGTGTCTCCTCACGAAGAGCAGAAGGACCTTCAAACATTAAGACATTTCTCTTATAAAAGGATCCATTCTTCTCATATTAGATATATTAATCACACTATAACAGTGTTCATAAAACCACATATGCACATGGATTCATAGGTGTGTGTGAAACACGGGGTCAGAGTCATGCCACAGCTCAGCTGTGCTCAGTGTTTTCCTAAGAGTAGGATTTCGGGTTTTGAAAGTGACAAGGTTTCTTTTGATTACAGGTCATAAATTTAATTTTTGGCTGGAAAGTGATACTTCCTTTTTCTTAGGTTGTAAAATTATTGATTTCACTGTTGATGCACTGTTATGTATTTAAATGCTTATTATGTACAGATCATGTTGGAGAAGTCTTTTATAATGTCTGTACATTTCTTTAGGAATAGTGTTGATTACAACATGGTGACCTTTTACACTTTTAATACCTTCATCCTCAATTTTGCATCATTTTTAAAAGTGAACTAAATTCAGATTATAATAAAGCTTTACTAATTTTATTTTCGGTGCACTATCCCCTTCTACAAAACATTTCAGAATCTCCATTCTACTGATAACATGGGATGCCAAACAGCGTTGTTTACTAATTACTTGGCTATTTTAAGAAATGCTATATTTAGAGTTATGTTTGTGATGGCTGTGAAAGCTAAACAGGAAGGACCAAGAAACGTGTTTTTCTGTCTGAGAACACAAATATTGCATGCGGGCAGTACCAAAGTTCAAATTCATTTTTAAACCCATTTTGTAGCAATTTTCAGGTCTGTCACCAGAACATCAGTAGATCAAAAGAAAAGAGTGTGTCTGGAAGACAGAAGGGAGGCATGATGGAAAGGTATGAAGATGAGTTTTTGTGCCACCAGACAGTGTGGTTCTTCGACTTTCTTTTTTAGCAAGCAGATAAATCCAAGGCCGTCTCCATCTGGGCCTGCTTTGTGTGGCATTTGGTGTGGCACGCCAGCCATCTGCTCTTGCATTGTTTTAGGCACTGATGGCATGTTGGCAGAGGCTGTGAGCAGGGTCAGAGCAGATAGTCTAGCGAGTCTAACTTTTGTGCAGACCTGTTCCAATATGACTGTATGCTGTTATATAAATCATCTAAATTATGCAACAGAGCACATTTGATGAACCGTCTTTGCTTTTTGCTTTTCCCCTGCCTCTGAGCACCCTTCTTAGCCCCAGGCTGAAAGTGGGGGCAGTGTGTCTGTCGGCTTGGATGGCCATGAAAAGGGACAGTTCTTATGTAATCTGCACAGATTATCTTTTATGTATGTGGTGGACTGTTTTGTCCAACTGTTGAATTCTGTGGCAGTGACATCATAACTGACAATTTTCAAGCGATGTGAGATTATCCAGTGGACAACTTTGAAAAATTGAAGTGGTGACTATGTGGCCACTCGACCGAGCGAGTGTTCTCTGCATTGGTGGAATAAATGAATAGGTGTAAACACAAAAATAGAGCGGTTCAGCAGGGACATGGAAGGAGATGACCACCCCCATTTCTTACTGGGAACATCATTAAGGCTGCTCTGCTACCATGCTTGTTGACAACAACATCAAGACACATTGCTGCATTCTTTAAGGCCTGTGGGTGGAAACTCATGGTTATGTAGGTTCAGCGGAATGTACTTCTGATTGGCTACTTGTTATAATGCTGCAGTGATATCAGTTGGGCTACATTAGTTAGCTAACATTAGCTAACATTAGTTAGCTTTGTGACATTTGTCTCATTCTCTTCATAACATTGAAGAGTCCTTTTGGAAGTACATAATCTTTAGTGAAAGACAACATCCATAACACAAAAAAGCATTCATTCACATTCTTCACATACAGACATAATGTCTAGTATGTCTAGAACCTAAGCATATCTCACACATTTAAGTGATGTAGGCTCCTGATTGGTCAAGAGTAGCCTCTTAAAATGTGCCAAAGCAATCTCTTTTCCTCAGGTGGTCTTCTTGTTTGTTTTGACAGAGGGGAGTGGGGATGGAATGTCAGCTCTCAAGCGTCTCTGCCCAGAAGGTGGGTAGACAAGGGTGGGGGAAAGGGAGGGTATGTGGGTCACAGGGAGTTTGTCTGGGTGTTGTCTTCTAGTTTCCTCCATTTCCTAACCTTCCCCCATACACTAATGGTACTCGACACACATGCACACACGCAATGTCTTACAGCTGCTGTATCTCATGTGCTTTAGGGCCTCTCCAAAACCGCATAACATGACTCTTACAGTTCTTCTCCAAGATACTTATTATATGTGTAGTTTTTTGATACTTTGTCATCTATAGCGTTGATGATAATTTGATGTAATATATAATATTATGTTAACTGGAACACATTTCTGGTTTGTGTCGATGAAAAGGTACTTGAGCCTTGATTGGGCTAAAAGATCTAGAATAAATACACTACTAAAGGTTTATTTAGGCTGATCAAAAATGCAAAGAGAAACGAGCAAAACCAGTCTTTTGAGTTTTTTCATTTATACAATTATTTGTTAATTTAGTTAAATAATTCTTAATAATAATAATAATAATTGAATGTCTTTGTGTTTACTTACCTGAAGTTTTGTCTGACTTTTTGATGGACATCATGCTTACATCTGCACATAAGTAATTTGTCTCTCGTGTGACAGTTTTAAATCCCATCCTCTTTTGTTAGCCATTTTTTCCCAGCCCTCAGTCAAAGATAATTAAAATGTCAGTGCTGCCTCAGACGGCCCAGTCACAGATGGACGCAAGACAGTCTTTTGCCCCCTGACTGACTTAACAAACCAGCAGCCCATCCTACTCACTGTAAGTATCCAGATAGGAAGAGGACAGACAAAGGAGCAGTTAGATATATGTGAGACTTACTATGTAGTTCAGGCTGTAGGTCTAAAGGTGTCTGGTGTAGTGATGTCTTTAAACAGTCGATGCTGGTGAGAAAATCCCTATAGTCGAACATTCATACTACATAAACAATTGGTTGTGCTGTACATTGTTATCTTAACATGTAGAAATAGGAAAGTTTTTTCACAAATATATAGTAAACACATTTCTAAATATTGTGATTTTTTCCCCCTTGATTCTCCCACATGGGCGGGAGCTCATGTCCTTTGCACATCAGTAAGTGGAAACAGAGAGAACATGGAGTATTTTAAGGTTTCCTGTTCATTTCTTTGGCAGGCAGTCCCCACTTCTCTGCTGAGAGTGAATGAGTGCTAAAGTATGTGTGTGTGTGTGCATGTGTCTTACTAGGTAAGTGAATGTGTTGTGTGTGTTTGTAAATATACAGTGGGCTTCAAAACTCTTAAGTAAAATGTAAAACCTTGGTATATAATTTAACCTAGAAATAAAGCTTTGATAAACAATGAATGATGTAAAAATTGAAATGATGCACCAATCAAATTTGTGCTTTGGACCTTTGGACCTTGTGCTTTGGACCTTTGTCCATGTTATGCACAAAGGTCATTTCCTTGCTTCCACAGAAGCACATAAGATGTTCTTTGGAACATTCCCAAATCATGCTGGGATAACATGAATGCATCATCGGGTTTTGCACAAGCTTGTGCAGTCCATGTCAGCTCAAGTGCATAAAATATGCACATTTTTGTAATTTTGTTTCTCTCAGAATTATGGAGATACTATTATTTGTAATAAAAACATGTATTTAAATAGAAAAATGCAATAGAAGCATAATTCTCAAGAGACTGTGTATGTGTATATAACAACTTGAAAACGTTCATCGATGGCAGTTTCTCTTTAGTAAATAATTAAAGCATTCAGGTGTTATTCTTACAAAACACTGTGCAGTTACACCTGTTCTTTGATCTTATCCGCTCCATCTGTGACATGTTGTATCATGTGGCATCTGTTGTTATTGTGGAGTGGGAGGGGAGAGGCGAGATCTGAGTGACCTTCAGGGCTGAGTTCAGTGGGTTATTATCTGCTGCTGTGATCCTAATGAAAAGTCTTCAGTGTAGAGGTCACCTCAGAAGAGAAGCAAATTATCATCACCATGTTGGTGATGGAATTCTTTCACTGTTGTTGTTATGGCTGAGCTTTCTCTGGGGGAATTTATGAACGTTAAATAAGGGTTTCTTAAAAGTCACTTTTTGGAGTTAGAGTGCCCTATTTTTTGCACAATTTTTCTTGGGATGTGATCGGTTTTGTCAGTCAGAGACATAAAGACGTTCTCTTCAGGCTCACGCAAACAGTGAACTAGGCCAACTGTGAAGAAATTGAATTTCAGACATCACTCTGGAAACGTATATGGACTACATTCTTGGCAAATTAAATCCAGTCATATTTCCATATGGTTTTGATCACTGACTTTAGAGTAGCTGGGATCCACTTGTGTGGTCAGTAATGTAAAACTTCACTCCAAACAAGACATTGGCTGGTAAAAGATTCAAGTATTTTTTACTTGTCAATTGGGGTTTCCCTGGTATGTCTATAAAGAGTTAATAGTGTGTATCTCTGCCTGTTTACATTTTGAGTCTGGCTTGATTTGTGTAAATGTAAGGAAAATTGTTAAGGTGCTGGAATTCTGAAAAAAGGAAAGCCAACAGCGTTAAGGGTTAATCTTTTATAGGAGGCAATATTCACCAAAAAGTCAACACCCTGAATAGAATGGAATAGTGATGAGCACAGTCATAATAAATAATGGATAAAGGTGGCAAACAAAGCATAGAGCATTAATCAGAATTAATTCATTTAGTGTCAAAAAGTTCAAGATGAAATATGAGCAAACAAGAACTGATGTACTAAGAAATAATGTGTTAAGAATACAGAATTAAGCTAATGAGAAAGGGATAATGATATCTTTATTCATCAACTATTCAGAGTATTGTCTTGCATATGTGAGGGATTTTTTTTATATTTTTACAAAAATACTTTTTATGGGAACACATAAAAAATCAAGAAGCAACTGCTTCCTCTTTTGCTACCTAATTTTGAGCACTGAGTCACATTGGTTTCCAGCTAGCATACTTTGACATTTCCATGCATGTGATCTTATGATGTAACATGTGAGTTGCTAATAAGAGCCTGTGAAAGCTGATTTAGTAAAGCAACAGCAGACCGTACTGACCTACATTTGCCCTTGTGTGGAATTGGTTGCCCCTCTTTTTCTTGATTTGAGACCAGTTTTATGTTTTATCCCAATGATGGTGAACGTGAACTGGGTTGGGGTTGGCTGATTTAGGATCAGTGCAAAAGTTATCTTTTAACCTTGTTATGAAATTTTAGCATTTACTTCACTTGTCGGAGTTACGTCTTGCTTCAATTTTTAGCTGGCTTACATGAAATAATTAGGTCAGAATATTTCTTGTCAAAAGAAACTTGACATCTATTTAGGTGTAAAGTTATTTTATATAAGGGGAAAATATGAAGCATAATTTTGAAACAAATATTTTAATGAATATACTTGGAATAGAATGAGGTAGCTGATAAACATGTCAAGCTTGCAATCATGATAATAGAGTGACATCAGAGATCAAAAGACAAAAAGACAAAGCTGTTTGTGACCTCCTTGCCCTCAAGTTATCAGTGGTTTAACACACACATACACACACACACACACACACACACACACTCACTGTGCTGTGATACTATGAAGTTGCTGCAGTACACTAGCATCTTCTTTAGTATCAAAGCTAATTTGTTGTTTTTTATATCAACACTGCCTGATGGTCCCTGTCAGCTGCTGGTAAATAAAGGAGCAGATTTGGTATTTTTATGCTTCTTTTATATGGACCTTATAAATACATGCAATGCATATAAATTTTTGAATTAATTTGTAAGCCAGTCTTTGTTATAATGATAAAATATGCTATATTTTAAATTATTTGGAAGATTAAAATGTGTGAGGGATCATCCTCAAATTAACCTTCAGTGACATGCAAACCTTCACAATATCTGTTTTAGGGGCCATGAAAATGTTAATGTTTGAAAGACTGTTTTAGTCTTTCAAACATTACAAAATGAGACAAAAATGAAAACAGAACAGGCTCTGTAGCCCTCATGCATTCTTTCTTATCATTTCAAACATTGTAATAAGTCACATTGTTAATGTTCCATCAAGGACTACAAACAAGGGTGTGAGTATCTTCAGCATATAAAGGAAGTTAGGTCAGACAGTCTATTTTTCTGTTTGCCAAAAACAAGTAGTCCAAAATGTTTCTCCTTAGCACTTTTAATATCTTGACTTCAGTACTCCCATACGAGCTCAAACATTTCTCACAACTTTTTACCCAAAACCAGATTATCAAAGCGGTAAAATCTACATCATTTGTGAGCTTCATAGTCTTAATGTATTTACACAGTTGGCTCATTTGTAACTTTTTCTATTTCTCCTCTGTACGTTTTTAAGAGTAACATCTGGGATGCTTAAATTGATGCTTAAATGAAGCACATCTGTGAACTCTCAGATCACCTCATTTATGAAAGAACAACCTCTGATTAATAAAATTTTCCTCTGGGTTAACTTCTGCAGAGAGCTCACCATGTGTGCTGGCTCTTTTCATCTTCATGAACACCTCCACACTGCAGCAATTCATAATGAACAATGTCTTTCAATACATAGAGGTTACATAACTGTTGGCCCATTGTGGGGGTGTTAGATGTGAGATCTGTTATTTTCAAGCATAAAGCCCCTCACATTCTGATGTGTGACTTTATTCAAGCTCACATTATCTTACAGTCTTGTCAAAGGAATTAAGTAACATCTTCGTTTTCTCGTATATTAGGTGAATTTTATGTCCATTATGTCAAAAGTTTTACAAATTTCAGCTATTTTGCTTTTAGCTGAATTTTTCTCTCAATATAATTGGTAATATGGCTACTTACCAAATAAATAAACAAAAAATACATAAAACCGTTGCATTCATTTTACTTTTTGAAAGAGACTTGATGACCTCACACCCATTTGACCTGCAATGATAAGGAAAATGTTTCTGTATACGGTTTCAAATATTAACTGTAGTCTGGGCTGGGGTTCTGATACCCACCCTGAAACCCAGTATCAGTGAAAATCACATGTAAATAGCACATTAGCAAAACACAATAGCAATTCTAAGACAATGAGAAAGATGAGCATGATGATTTAAAATGTAGATTAACAGATTCTGTACTTTAACATGTTTAAAAACAGGCTAAAGATAATAAAGTTAACTGTAACTAGCAGGTTGTTCCATGGGGTAAATTAGTTTATCTTTTAAGAAGGACAAGAGGAATTTACACATTTAAAAAAATCCCTTCAAAAATAGGGCTCTTTTTACTATTGCATACCATTTCTTCTTTCTTTCTTTCTTTCTTTCGTATTATTATCGTTGTTATTTTTAAAAAATGCCAGCTTCACTTGTGTGTAATAAGAGGCTCAATTCATGCAATTCATGGTAAGGGCAATGGGATTTTCTAGGTTCGCTGTAGCAGCATTTAGTTCTTGTTTCAGTTGTTTTTCGAGGGGAATTTTCTTATAAATTCAGGTATTGACTGATGGGCGGGCACGCTGAGATGCACGCGGTTGGCCGGTGCTTTTATTGGCTGTCTCACATTCAACAGCTCCGCCCACTATTATTTACTATTCGCGCGCTCGGTGTAACCGCACACATTAGAGATAGGGGGAGGAAAGCACGTTTCGCGGATACTGCTTGGATATATTCACAGGTTCATGCGCTTGGATGTCACAGTCTGTGTTCGTATGATCTCGGAATACACACGATTTGGCAGTGTGGCTTAAGATTACTTTTGAATTTCTTAAATGTTCTGAGGTTTATTTTTGTTGGAGTGTGATTGCATGTTTGGAGGTTCGTCTTGCGCATCTATTCAAAGGCAAACTTAAGCAGCGGTGATCTACAGCGCAGTTTCATATACTGTCGAGGTGAGAAACTATGGCAATGTTTAATGCAGTTCGACTGATGCATTCACGATGACAATTTGACATTTGATATTTTTGTTGAACGTAAGGGATGGTTACATGTCTTTGGATAGATTGTTTACAAAGTGTTTACATGTTTTAACTGATTGTTCATCCCACTTGATGCATCAAATTATTTAAGAAAATTCAAAATTTGGCGACGATGACTTAACGGAGGACTTAATTTGACCTAATTTGTATTGAAAACCTCATAAGAAGTGAACTCATGTCCGTTAGCTGTTTATTTACTGGATGAGATCACAGCTCCTAACATGCTTCAACTATACACAAGAAACGTAGTACAACCGCAGGTAATTGTTTATCACCTTAATCAAGGTGGCACAGTTTTGTTAAGTACATGGTGTGCATGTACAACATTTGCTTATTCATTTTAATCCGGCTTGTTCATTTTAATTACAAAAATGACCATGGTAACTCAGTTCTGCATGTTGCAGAGCTTCAGGCGTTTTGTCTTTGTGGGTGGGTAAAAGAAATGAAGTGTTTGTACCCTGTAGAATCAGGGTCCCCTTGATTTAAAGATGGTCATTACCAATGTGCTCCTCCCCACTATCAAATAAGTAAGCTATTTTTACAGTAAAGGAGATTGTCATCTTCTCTAGACTGTGGTCAGTCTGTATTACCTGTCAGTCTGAATATATTATATATGTATGCGAGGTCAAGATTGTGAAAAGAAATGTGCGAGGCACTGAATTCTGCTGTGAAGTGCTGATATGTATGAGGTCTCTGTGATTTGACTGCACTTTGCCCCTTTTGTGAGATTACTGTAATGGCAGTCTTGCAGGTAGCTCAAAGTGCTTTTGCTGTGAGAGGGACACTATGCCCTGCCAATCTGTACCGCCAGCCAAGCCCTTTATTTACTCAAACACCCTTGAGTAGTTTCAGCGAGGCTGCAAGTCCCTTCCCCCACTTTCTTACATACAACTCACACACCTGCTCATTTCTCAAGGCTAACATGCAACTCACTTGGGCAGAAACCACAAACCAAGACTCAGTTTCATCCTTCATACATTGAATGAAGGCATTGTTGTGTTATATTGCCATAAATACCTATGACATAGTTTTGGAAAGACTATGTTGCCTGCACTTCCCCATTATATAATGTTCAGACATGAAATCATTTTTTAATAGTGATTTGTTTGTGTACATTGGATTATTGTCGCACAACAGTTCAAGTTTGCATCCAACAAGAAGAAATTAGGGTGAGGCATTTGTTTGGTGTGGGAAAGATCACTCTTTGAGGAGTGTGGGAATAATTTACTCCTCCTGTCATCACATCAGTTTTCAGTTCTCCCTGGTTATTAGCGCCTCGTGTTAATGATGGTACAATCTTGATCCTTGGTTGTTTTCATATTCAGCAGCATCGAAGCGTACTTTAAGAACGAGGTAAGACTGCCACAAAAGCTTAACTGCTCAGAATAACATGCCAGTGAGCTCGACACACCCTTTGTTGAGAATTCAGTTTTAAAACAGCTTAGAAAATATCAGTTTTGTTATTTCCACAACCACGTTTGCAATCGAAGATCAAACAATTTACTTATCTTTTTTAAGTTTGGTGTTGCATTTTGTCACAGAAGCTGTCCAACAGTCATAACTATCTAAAGCAGCCATACATAGACGCCAAATAATCTCTAGTCACAATGAAGACTGTGACCAAGTAGTTAAGTAAAAGCAAGAACCTTTTTTGTTTGCTTGTATGTTATGTAGAGCTTGGGGTGAAATCGGTGGTTTTAGCAAAGCAACAGTGTTTGTTTAAACAAGAAAGGGGAGTAGACACGTGGCCGGCCTTACTTACACCTGCAACCAAAAAGTAAACACATGCAGATTATCTGCAACTATTTAGCTTCAGCTTTGTTTTCATGCTTTCATAGAATTAGATTGGGCTGCAGCTGGTACACCTAGCTACTTTAAAAAGCAGCCCTGTTTCTTCTGTTGCTGTTATAGCAGATTTGCATTCTGGCCTTAGGGCTTTGCTATTAGGGCTGCATGGACAGATGCGCAGGGGATCCTGTGTTTTGGCCATAAAATGAGACAAGAGTTGGCTGTGGTCAAAAACAATTTTCAGAAAAAGAGACGTCTTGGCAAATGCTGTCACAGTTTCTCATTTTAAGAGAAACAATACCATATGTGGTTTCAAGAAAGTGTCAGTAATACAGATCTTGACAAATTGTCAATTTCTGGTGATGAGAGGAAAGTCACTCGTAACATGACTTGTCTTCCTCGCTTTTAATTTCATTGACATGCTCAGATGGTTTAACACGTGTAAAGCAGATGGGTGGGGGAGGGCGACTGCTGCTTTGACCTCTTGATCTTCCATTTTAATGCTAATGCCTATGGTTTTATGTAGGAGGTCTCCATGGGAGTGGTGGGCTGAGGATATTCTGCATCATACAGCACCCACTCCCCCCTCAGCACACTTCTGTCTAACCCTAGCACACAGACGCCTGCAGCTAAATGTGGGCCTGAATAGGCAGGCGACCATTAGGACCGCACATTGTTTTTAGGGTGTCCCTTGGCGCCCATGCCAAGGGTGTGAATGCCTCCATTGAAGGGTCCATATGTGCTCTGGGGCTCACGGCTGTCTTCAGGAATCTGCCTGCTCACATAGAGTCACACGTAGGACTATGAAATGGCAACAAAGCTCAATATGGCACGTTGGATCTGACCATGTGATCAGGAGATCCATCAACGTGTGAAACCTGCATCTTGTGTGATTCCATGAGAGCCTGGAAGACAGAAGTAGGAGGCGTGTAGGCAATGTGAGCCAAAGCGCATTGTGTGGGTGAAGAACCGCATGTGGCTGCATATTACCTCCAGCTAATCCTGACTCATAGGGCTGTCATCTGTGATGGGCCACGTTTTGCTTTTGAGGGAAAAATAAGAATCGCTCTTTTCAGAAGCACCAGTTCTAATAGGTCATGTTTGTTTGTATCATATCTGTGCTTAAAGGAAGCTCTGTTTTGTACGTCCACGTGAAACACCATGAAAATGAATTTGTTCTGAAGTTGGTGTGCGAGACCTGCAGTACGTTCAGCTGTTTTCAGCCATTATGGCGGATTAGAGCGTGAGTGTGCGAGGGCAGCGCTCTCAATCTCTGTCCCCAAGTCTAAAACACCCACTGAATGGAAATTTTAAGAGTTCTCTCAGGCTCAATCAGCAAAGGTGTTTGCACATTGAGATTAATCGCAAAGCGTTCGCCCCCATGAGTCGGCCATCTGAGGAAGAGTAATTTTCCACTCAGCTTCCTATAATGATATGGGGGACCTTGTGTTTTACCCAGAGGTAAACAAAATCTCTAGAATGACAACGAAGGATCAGCATTATCAAATCGGTTCATGTATCTCTGTGTGTTTTTGATTGTGTTTGGGCTTATCTGAGGCTCCTCACACCTACCTGTTTTTTTATGTCCTTCAACAGGACAAAATGCCTCAGACGCCACCATTTCCAGCAGTGTTTGGGTCCAACAGCTACAACAAGAATCTCTACAAGACCAAGGAAGAGGACTACGGAGGCCTGTATTACCATGACAACAACCTGGTGTCAGGATCCCTGGAGTCTCTCATTGAGCATTTGGTCCCTACTGTGGCCTACTATCCTGATGTGAGTATCAGAAGCATTCAGACTGTTTCCTGACAAATCCCATATTTAAATTTTGTTATATTTGTATGTAAGAACACTGAGACAGGACAAAACTGCCTTACAGCAGACCTCTTAACTGTAAACCAACAATTTAACTACCACTTCCATATTTATTTATAATGAGAAAATTGTGTAGAATTTTGTTTCATGTAATTAAAAACATCTTAATTGTTTATATAATTCTAATTACATTTTGGTGTTATTTGTTTGACTGTCATCTTCAGAGGACATATATCTTCACGTTCCTGCTCAGTTCTCGTCTCTTCATTCATCCATATGAGCTGATGTCCAAAGTGTGCTATTTGTGTGTGGACCAGCAGAGACTCAGTGATCCTCAGGCAGATAAGGTAGAACCACAAATGCTAAATGTATCATATTCAGTGTATTCAGTTACCACAGGTGTACCACAAATTCTGAGAGACCAGCTTGAAGATATTGTAACACTAACTTAAATACGTGTTTGTTCATGCCAGATTCTTATTTCTTCAGATTATAGTTTGCAATTACAATGTTGTTTTTGAATGTTTGGTTTCTTTATCTGTAGGCGAGAGTCAGGAAAATTGCTCCTAAGATCCTGCAATTGCTGAGTGAGTGGACAGAGACATTTCCCTATGACTTCAGGGATGAGCGCATGATGAAGAGCCTGAAGGAACTAACACATCGACTGAGCACTGGAGATGAAGTAAGTCCCAATGCCTTACCTACAAAGTCCCAATTGTTAAAAACACTTGACATGTGCTTTAATTCAAGGAAATGTGAGCTAAAGAGCAACGCTTTGTTAAAAATCACCTGAAGGGTGTGAACGCTTGCGTCAAAGTCATTAGCGTTTCTTTAGCCTGTGTTTTGTCCCACTGTTAGCACAGGCAATGTAAAACACCTACGCATAAGTCTTGGCACTACTTCTTTAACATTCAGCTGGTTAAGACGTAGGACATAACACGTTGAGTGAGAAGAATGTCAACACATGTGCAATGGGGGGTGAGAGTTCTTTAGTCTAAAAGTGGTCTGACGAGAGGAGTAAGAGAAAAGCTCTTGTGTAGCTGCTTTTGTTCTTTCACAGGCTGCATTTAAATAGTTCCATTAGCATTTACTTGTATGTTACTGCGTTACTGGTTTAGCATTTATTCCTAAAAAAGGCCTTTTCTCTCACCAAGTTTGGGATCACATTTTATTCTGTCAAGGTTGTTTTTAAAATCTGCATAAATCACTTTTGCCATGCACAAAAAATAAAGTAGTACTGTTTCATTGTTTTATTTTTTCTTTTTTTACGCAATTTCTTTGTCATCCTTCCATTACACTCATGTCCTTTTGACGTCTTTCAGCAACAGCTGAGTGTGTCACTTCCTTTCGAATTTGGTTAAAATTGGCAGCTCTCGAACTTTGTCCTCAGACATCCCTGTGAGCTTTTTTCCTCATCCACAGCAAAATAGTCTTTATTTAGCAGGAACTCTTGATTTTGTTAGTGTACAGAGAGCTCTGCTCATCTCACATGGTTGGCTAACATTAGAGTAATGACTAACAGCAGGGCACTAGTTAGATAGGCAGTTTAGGATGGAGGACATTGATCCATAAGATCTAAATGAATGAGATTTTAGTAACCAGAAAAGACAACCTGGCTCTCATCCTTCAGTGACTCATGAAGTAAACACATATGGCTATTGATCTTCTTTATCCTCTGCTTTATCGATGACCTTCTGTGGCCCAGCTAAGCTTATGAAGAAAATGTGGGTAGTGTTGTACCGCCTCTTTAATCAAGTGAAAGAGGGTGAAAAGTTAATAAGACCATATGCACACACAAAAGACAACAGGCAATATATAAGCGTCAATTTTTCTTCAAGGTTTCCTCAGTTCATCTCCACTAAGTTCAAATGAAATGTGTTGTTTTGACTGTCTGGTAGATTAGCATCTGTGCATCCAAAAGTATTGTCTCCTAGCATGAGTAATGCATGCATTCAGACCATGGATCAAAGTGTTGTCTGTATTATGCAATTCAGTAAGTCACTGTTTAATCCACTGTGTGAATGGTACTAGTAACCCTGGTTCTGTACTGGTAAGCAAATCATGTTTATGAGATTTTCCATTACAGTAGAATGCCTTTCTGCATTTGACTAGGAATTCACAGCTGCCAGAGCTGCCCAATAGACAATTGGTTTATTTATAGCCAGACATGATCCATCCATCAAACATGAGATGATTGGGTGCATTTTCAAATGTGCTCTCCAGTGTTAAGAGCCCAGCATAACAAGCTTTCATGTTCTGACATCTTTTGCACCTTGTTTGTTTTGAGAAGTTTCCCAGCATTTTCATGACCTGCTATTTTCAGCCTTCTTACTGGCTGTTCTATTAAAGATCTCAGAAATTTGGTGGAGGAGCTGGGAATAGATGCAATATCATCTGTCTCCATACCACAGTTTGGTCCTCATGCTTCTGGTCATCTTAGATCGTCATTATGCACGTGGGTCTCTTAAAAATTAGTATCAGTGTGGCCAATGTGACTGGCTTTTGGTGCACTTATAGATACCTTTTGCACACGTCCTGTTTTAAGAGAAAGTAATGGAGAGCATTTATACTTGATCTGGTGTCTCAATGCCAGGGATATCTGGACTCTAAATCTGGGGTTGTACCGTGAGGTCGGCTGTTGTATTCTCGTGCCAGGGTTAAAAATGTGGAGGCAGCACACTAGCAGCTTTCTTTTTTAACACAACAAGTGAGTAAACCCCTGCTACTTGAAAAATGTCAGCCTGTTATTGCCAAGAATTCATGCTAAAAATATTTTCTCTGTGTGGTGGCAGACATTTCAACATATGGTGGCCCCTGAAGGGGAATTATTAAGATTCTCTGTGATCTTTTATGCCTCTTTCTTCAAAAGTGTGACTTTCTCCAAAGCATCAATATTCTAAATGTGTTGCATCTATACAATGTGCTGGAGTGCACAAGAATACAGGTTGTTTTGGGGCGGAAGGATTTATGCGTCGCTAACCTCCCATGAGACAGATTGATGGGCCACTTTTTATTTCCTAGGCGTTCAAGCCGGGTGCAGCAGCCTGACAGAAGCAATTTGAACAGAACCGCTCATTGCTGGCTTTCTACATCTCACACACAAAGTGAACAATGTTTGAGGGACAAATTTTTTATGGTTTATTTTCTAGGGTTGTGCAAAACTGCAGGCCTTCAAAATAGATTAGTCCTGGGTTGCCTCAATGACTGGTCTAAACAAAGTCATATATAATTAGTCTGATTTTGGGTTCACCTGACCCTGATTAAATGCATTTACACAATATGTGCTTTAAAGGGCATACATTTTAAGACACGGCTTTTCTGAGAGGGTTTGGCTGTACAAACTGTCTAACAGCTAAAACAGCATGATGTTAGCTTGCCAAGTAAAGCATTGCTGCTAAAAAATATACAGTAGCAAATATAAAAAAAATCTAGATAAACTTGTCAACACCACCAATCAACTAGACTAGTTGACAGTTAGTCAACCATCATGACTCATCCCTGCATAATATAACGGAGACCTATTTCAGATTTCTGAAGCATTCAAAAGAATGATCTCTGCCTTTCATTTCAGTCACAACCAAATGAAAAAAAACGTTTACAAGACGTTTACAAGACAGAGGATGTAGATGTTTTCTAACTGTTGTTAGTGTTGTGCAATAGGACCGCCGCCGTACTCTTACGCAACAGAAATCCAGAACTGTGTCATGCTCTTGTTATAAAATAACACAAGGTGATGGGGGAATGAAAGACTTGGTCCTATTTGTGAGCCCTCGATGGACATAAATGGAGAGCCTTGCTCGTTTGTAATCTTCCTTTAGCAGTTTATGTAACATACTCAAGACCCTATCTTAAACCCTCATAGCAGAACCACCTTCATAGCTGACCAATCATGAGGGAAAAAGCTTTTCCATGATTATATACCTGAAAATCCAGAGCCATGTCATCAGTGTGCAGGGCAAATACTTCATGCATTCCCTAATATCCCTTATCAGTGTGGGACACATTTCGTTGTCAGTATTTTACTGTACAATAAAAGAATAGCTGTAAATCCATGTGCCAGCTCAGCAATCATATCATCTGACCCCCTTTTCTTTCTGTCTCTGCAGCTGTATCGTAAAGCAGTGCAACAGATGACACAAACATTGATTCGTAACCTCACCACGCTCAGCCAGTATGAGGAAGCCCTGGCCAAGATCAACTCCTCTGTGACCGACAGGCTGACTGTGCTGAAGACCAAACCTCAGTCCATCCAGAGGGACATTCTGACCATCTGCAGTGACCCTTTCACCCTGGCACAACAACTGACACACATAGAACTGGTGAGAGGAACTGCCTGCGTTTACATGACCTTACATTCTTTTTCTGTCACCTGCATTGATTTATTTACTAAATCAATAATCTGTCTAGCTATTTGGACAGTTGGATGCTGTCAAGGTGATTATTTTGACAAAAAGTAAAGTTTACGTTGAGGTCAACTTTGTTTTTCAGGAAAGGCTGAGCTACATCGGACCAGAGGAGTTTGTACAGGCGTTTGCCCAGAAAGACCCACTTGATAATGACAAGGTAACAATCCCTTCCTGCCTGTGGTTAGTGAGGTCAACCAAAAATATGTTAATATATGTTCAAATGTTTGGTCTTCCCCTTACCGCGACAAAAACAACACATACTTGACTCCATATTTGACTCTATAGACAAATCAATACACCCAATATTTATGTTAGATCCCAGGGTCAGCACGGTGTCACCTTTTTCACACAGTGTTCACAGCACATTCCTCACACCCACGTCTAATCTATCGCAATCCGAGTTTCCCTCCTCACGTTCTGCACAGAGTTCTTTTGTGGCCGAAGCCTAGCAACTGCATTCTCACAATAACCCGCCAAAAGTTTCCTCAGCCCTGCCTGCTTAGAGAATGCCTGTTGCTATCTGGTTGCTAAGCAACAGCCTATGGCAGGGCGGCATTGGTGTCATTTTGTCTTTTGTTCAGCCGCCGTCTCTTCACAGGGTGCTTGTGCGCGGCCATTGCTCTGATGTTGTCAGTCAACAGAGCAGAGAGTATTGGCCATTTTGTGACAGACAGCGTAGTCAAACCTTAGGAATACATAGAATGAGAGGGTTAGAGTGACCCAAGCTTTCAGACAGACTGTCTGCACATATTCCATAAACAGACTATACCGCAGGGCCCTGAACGTGGTGGGTCCCCAGGGTAAACAAATTATTTGATTAAATCTCGGAATCCTTTGTTTTAGTGTTAAGAAAGCTGTATGTATATCTCAGTATGTAGAGTTCTATGAGATCACTTGAAGAAGAACTTTTCCATCTGAGTTGATTAACTCTTAATAACATTAAAATTCGATTATTTAAAATAAAAACCAGGAATATGATATGGGTAAAATATGTGTAGCACAACTTGGCACTTCATAAATTAATTTTTTTGCTACATTTAAGCACCATTGCTGCATGTAATTTGACCTGCTGTGTGATATTTTGGTTGTTGCAGAGATGTTTTAGCGATCACAAAAAGGCAAGTAACTTGGAGGCTTATGTGGAGTGGTTTAACAGGCTCAGCTACCTTGTGGCGACGGAGATCTGCATGGTAATTATTCACTTAATTACTGTGACACACACAACAATTTTGAATGCATGCAAATTAAAAGTTTTGTACATTTAGTGATTCTAATGTGGTTTTACTTATTATAAAAATAATTCATAAAAAATAATTCAGCAATTTCGTTAATGTGCTATGAAAGCATAAGTTTTGTGTATGTTTTAAGGGGTTATAAATATTGCTTGGGTTTTTCACGCAGCCTGTAAAGAAGAAACATCGAGCACGAGTCATTGAATTCTTCATCGACGTAGCACGAGAGTGCTTCAACATCGGCAACTTCAACTCGCTCATGGCTATCATTAGTGAGTATTTCGACGTCCTTTGCAATGCTTCCGTTTTTACAGTCACAGAAAGCCCTTTTGTTCCTTATAAATCTATTTGGATAATAGTTTGCTGTTGTAGCAGGTCTTGGTTTCCTTTTCTAATCCCGGCCGTGGTACACAACAATGTAAAACCCCAATGAAGAATTTTTCTGTCTGTTCGCTTGAGTATTTTGTTTTGGCTGTTTTAGATTAAATTAATTTCAGTCTTTATCTGACACTCTTAACAAAAACTACATATACAACTAATTAACACTAATCTATAAATCTGTATTTTTTTAATCATTTGCAGTCAGTGATAATTGCATGTTTTTGTTTTTAGTTCACTATATTTATGTTAGCGTTCTTATAATTGCCCATTATTATCATGAATAATAAAATAATAATTGCCTGTAATCGTTCAACTCAGTAAGTGGCCTATGATGCCATCCGCCCACGCCTGTGCCTGCAGAATTATGGGTAGGGCAATAAGGGTAAAGACAGCCAGGAGAGGAGGCAGCTGTTAAGCCTGTGTGAGCTAGTGCGAGCGCTCGACATCCCTCAGGCAGATGGTCAGTGCTGACCAATCCAATAGCATGAGTCTACTTTGCTCAATAAGAGAGTGGTAGTAGTAGGAGGGAGGGAGTGAAACCAGCTGTCTTTTCCCTGGTCATTCCCTGGAGACAAGCCCACAGGCTGGGGCTCTTACACAAGCCCCCTCTCCCTGGAGATGGAGGGCAGATATTAAAGTCACTGGAAGAGAACAAACAAGTCATGGGAAAGGCTGATCGTTGCCTGTCTGTGTTTGTTTGGAGGCCACGTACATTGTGTGAAGTGAGTGCAGCGTCTGCACGTGGCTTGGACTAAAGGATTATTCTCACTGGTATCACGTTAGTGTGACGGTAGAGATCTGGGCCTGACACCTGTTAGTACAGACAGATTGTTAATGGTAAAGATTTCAAAGGGGTCTTTTGTAGATGCTATTGTTCCTTTTGTCCAGGCTTTAAGCTTTTGTATTTGGGTAATAAAAGAACTGAAATGAGTTTGCGATAAATGTGCATACTAGTGGTCATTGTCCATCAGATAATTCCTGTTTTCTTAAAAATACAAAAACAAGTAGATTAATGGGATAATTCACCCTTAAACAAACGATTTGTCATTTACTTGCCATGTTAGCCTCTGTCACCATTAGTTCTTTATTTGTTAGAGAAAAATTAAACGACAACATCTAATTCCAAAAAGGAAATGATACGAATTTGTGTTATTGATGACAGAATTTTCTTTTTTTGATAAAACATTCCTTTATCAACATTCAACAAGGCTTAAAGAAATTATGTTTGCTGTCGTCAGTACAGAAGAACTTGTTTTATTGATCTCACCCCTAGTGATTTTTCAGTCAACATTATGACCTCATCTGGTCATTAGTGCTGACCGCACAAGACTACAGTGGCCCTCATTGCTATAAGCAGAGCTTATTGTCGGAGGGAAATGATGCTACAGCTAATGCTATTGTTCCTGTAGGCACATGGGCTTAACTACTCAACTGACTACTGAGAAACTGCATCTATCGCAGGAATCTGTGTAGCACTGTGCTGATTTGCGTCTGCTCCTGTGTGTGTGTTTTACAGCCGGGATGAATATGAGTCCAGTGTCACGGCTAAAGAAGACCTGGGGCAAAGTCAAAACCGCCAAATTTGATATCCTAGAGGTATGTATTACATCATCATTTCAGTGAGATGAATGTTGTATGTGGGGATGGGTAAGGGTGGTCCACTATTCGTCTACCAAACAATTAATCAATTAGAGGTCAATTAATTAAACATTTATCGTCAGTTTTTTCTTTTAGCTTTAATATTTTGCATGATGTTGCTTATTTAGAAATGCAGCATCTCAATTCATGCTTTTTAAAGCAAAACGGCTACAGCCATCAAATTATCACTAAATTGACCTCCAGTGAAAGAATAATAAGTGTAATTAGATCACATTCTCAAAATGTGACTGCAGACCCCCATTGCATTTTACTCCATTAGTGTGTCTTTGAAAATAAAATTAATGTGAATTAATTGTGCTGAATGCAGCACTAAAGTTGCAGTGTGGCATTGCTCCAGTAACTTGGACTGATGCTCTGTTAAGTGAATGACCCCTGGCCCTTATGACGCATGTGTGCCTACCCCATTCAATATGGAATCCATTCTAAACCCTAGCGATTGTCAGCATTTAAAAGGAGTTGAGGCATTTAGAGCCTTAATTTTGAGTCTGCTTACTGTGTTTACTTTGTCATGGTGGTTTTGTTTCGGTCTTGATTTATCTTAGACAGGCAAAGGCCTTGAACTTTATATACGACTTGTATATGCTGCACACATGCACCTACACACGGCTCAGTCTAGTCCTGGTATTGATGTGTATATACTGACTAGTCCTGGTGTTGATGTGTATATACTGACTGTATGTGTAGTCTTCAGGGAGAACCAGGCTGTGAGCTCTGTATCCACTTACACACCACTTTCTCTCTCTCCCTCTCTCTCTGTCTCTCTTTTTTTCCTCTCTCTTTCTCTCTCCTTCTCACTTTCTTTTCATCTTTTCTCATTTCTCACTCAGACAATGGAAGGATTGAAGGATAATTGGCTTAGAGGGCCACTTGCCTTCCCTGTAGAATCAAAACCTTGAATATCAAAGCTGAAAAGCAGATATCCACCTCAAGTCTATAATAGAGGTTAACATTAGATTACTTTAGTTTTCGTTCCTTTTTTTGGTCTTCTTGAAAAACGAAATGTGTAGTTTCACCCTAATAACATGAGTGCTTCAGTGATTGTTTAAGATGACTGAAAACCATTATGTCACCTGCATGCAAGAAAAGTGTTAAGAAGTTTGAGAGTACATATGATGTATCACTTTACCTGGTTCCCATGGAAAAATGTCCCATAGTTAACAGTAACTAGGGTGACTCATGTTGCCTAACTGAAACCTAACCATGTTGAATTATAGGAACATTCTATACATGTAAATGTCTACATCCAAACCAAGTCCTGAGGTTGGTGCATAAAGCTGTTTTTTTGTCTCTTTCCTCAGCACCAGATGGATCCTTCTAGCAATTTCTACAACTACAGAACAGCACTGCGTGGAGCCACTCAGAGATCCATTACTGCTCATAGCAGCAGAGAGAAGGTAAATCCACTTCATTACTCCTTTTGGAAATGTTCTTTCCTTACAGGTTTTCTCACATAAATATGTTCAGCATTGGTTTCATAACAGTGTTTGGTTTGGATGACACATGCAAACCAAAACAATGTTTGATGTAGGTTGACCACAAATTAGCAGCAAATTTTAAAAGGAATTTTTTGGAAATGATACAATCAGATTTCATTACGTAAATGATACCACCAACGATTGACCTTTCAGAAGCCAGAGCATTTAGACTATAAAAGGAATCTAGAAACTAAAAACCATCTTCATGGCCAGTCTTTTGTAGACCAGGTTATCACCCCAATCCAGAACATTCATATTTACTCTGAAATGAGGCAGCGTCTGGGCTCTGACTGAGCGTTATGTAATAATGGGTCAATGCGGTTGTGCCGTATATGGGCTATGAACTGAGGGTAAGACGTCAAATGGGACATTTTGTTTCCTCAGCAAAATATGCTATGTTCTTTTTTGTATAACCATGGCAACTGGCCAGCTAACAAAATGTTCTGAATGTTCTCGCCCAACAAAATCAGTTGACAGGCACTTGAGCCTGTCCAAGGAAACTCATCATTGTTGATGTTTTCGTTAAAATGCAACTGTTTGGAGTGTTCAAATGAATTTGGATTTGTTTGTTTTTGTTAAGCTTCCTAAGGATTGTTTTGCATCCTTGAATGGTTAGGGAGGAGATCTGCGTTACGTGGGTTTGGGCGGAATGTTCCAGAGTAACTATGGAATGCTCTGCTTCTATACAGAGCTGAGTTTTTTTTGACTCCCAGAGCCCTTGTCACTTGTTGTCCCCAAATCAGATCTGTTTTGATTTTAACAAGCTTTGGTACATTTAAAATATGTGGAACAAAAATAAATAAATGTTCTAAAACAGGAATTTTTACTGTGAACAAATGTGGTCAGGAATGCACTGCTGTTTTGGTTTTTAGTAATTATTGCACTGAATTGTAAAAATATCAATAGTTTAATTTTAGTTTTTCATTAGTTTGACATTTTCAGAATTTTTATCCAATGTAGACACAAATGCATCACAACGTGGGGGACAGGTTGTGTTGTTTTTGCTTTGCTTTTTGTTTTTGAATGCAGAGGTGACATATTTATCACTTTGTGCTTTGGCAGAATCTGCTTGTATGTTGCGTATAAGGTTATTGTTCTGCCTCGCGTAAATGTCAGTGCTTTATTCCATCATTCTTCAATGTTACACACTCAGTGTGGTAGATCCATTTGTGCTTTGCCCTGTGGGCTTTAAGTGACTGTTGTAAAACACTGTTGTCTTGGGGCTATTTCTGGGGGACAGGCTTCTTTTAGTTCATCTAAAAATTAAAGGGACAGAGACATGCAGAGACATTTTCATTCTGCTGAAGTGTTTATTTGGTGATATTTCTCCTTTCCATGTCTTACTCTGAGGTGCTTGGACAACTCTAATTTGTAAGAGTGTTGATGATTGATTAAAACTAACTGTGGGTGTGGTTTGGAGGTGACGTTC
>JAZGTI010002082.1:0-38725 GCA_036877585.1 Botia kubotai
TGTGTGTGTCTGTTTAAGAGCAGGAACAGAGCGTTGTTCTCCCTGTGCACACGTCACGTGTGTCTTCAGTTACTGCTCTGTTTACAAAGTTGTTTTTAGGCCAGATTCAACATGCAGCAGGTGCATCAATGAAGATGTTTGTAACTCATCATTTAAACCATTTTCTAATGTTATTTCATCAATATCTCCTTTCACATATTTAGCAAAGATATTTATAGAAATAAAATGGAAATATAACCGCATAACTGATGAGAATATGAGGGTAGTGTTATCAACAGGTTAAAAACCTGTTTGAAGTCACTCATTTTCACTAGTTGTCTTTGTTTTACACACAGGTTGATCATGCGGCTAACCGGACTCAGTTTGGAAACAAGATCCACAACTACGGGGCCATTCAGGAGAAGATAGCTAGAATGGCCATGCTTCAGTACGTGGCAGAGGTGAGTTAGTTAATAGACTTAAACCAGTACATTTCAGGGGTTGTTTAGACGGGTCAGCACATCTGTCCCGATCCTTGTGCAGCCCTTCTGTCTCCACTGCTCCATTTGAATGAGTTTAACAGACTTCTGTCAGAGTCACTCTGAACGTGTTTCTGTCCAAAGGAATAATTTACACGTATGACTTCCTAAGATCATATATATAAAATATGCCTCAATGAAATCTTCTTGGTTTTTGCATTCCTCATGACTAAATATGAAGTGTGGGCAAAAGCTTCGGTTCAGGTAGTTTGCATTGAGGTTATCTTGCATCCATGTTTTGGACTTTGCAAATGTCCGTTCATGAGTGTTGTACTTCCACATGGCTTAGAGGAAGTGGACACTCTTCTCTAATTTTTGTGTGATTTGAAAAAAAAATTGTTTCCCACATGTGACCCAGTCTAAAAATAAACAAGCTTTTGGTTCTTTCTTGGTGTTGTTTGTATCTGTTAATTGTTGTGTGTCATGCGTTTAGCAGTTATGCTACAGAAAACCACTGTTGTGATGTTCTAGAGCAGAACACCAGCAGCACACAGCTCGTGGGTCTGATGCTCAGTGAATTTACTGATAAAATCTAACAAGCCTGAATTGACTTCAAAACATCTGTCACATGCAGGAATAAAAATCTTTTCCCTCTTGTGTACTCAGTCTATGGCTTACATGGTCAGTGGCAACATGGACAGTGGAGCCACAGAGTTTCAGATCGAGGCGGCCATTAGTAAAATCTTTGCCTCCGTAAGTGTTTAACACACTGCACACAGATAACAGATAACACTGCACACAGTTAACACACTGCACACAGTTAACACACTGCACACAGTTAACAGATATGCATGTGTTGATTTAAGATAGTGGTGTGTGTGATATGAGAAGATTAGAAGAAGATTAGAAGAAGACTGTTAGTAGTGATATGATATTTTTGCTGTATTACCCACCCCTAATCTACACCTGCATATATATATATAATATATATTTATATATATAAAATGTATTGTGAGAATGTCTGTTAAAGTATTTGGTGTGAGGTTCAAGCACTGATGTTGCTGGATTCTCCTGCAGGAGGCGGCGTGGCTGGTGACGGATGAATGCATTCAGATCATGGGTGGAATGGGATTCATGAAGGTCAGTGTTTTTCAGACTGGTTGTACTGTGACTGGCTTTTCAAAATGCGTGTTTTAGTATTTTTTAAAAAACATTTCAGAAGTCAAACTCATTTGGTCAAGGGTGGAAGTATAATTTTGGCACAGTCATGTTGCATCATGTCAGGTTGGCAGAGTCTTGGCCTCATGTTTGTTAAAGTGTGTCTGTGCTGTGACTCAAAATGTGCACATCAGAAACCCCTTCAGTGTGGGCAGAAGAAGCGTTCTGTCCCCGGGTGGAAAAACTGGAGGTGTCTTGCAAAGTGAGACTCTGTTTAGGATGAGGAGATGAGCAGAGCCACAAACCATACACAACTACAGTCTGAATATAGGTCAGGGTCTAAAGATCCACACGTCTGGGTTTTTATTGTGTCAGAACACACAGTATTGTTGACGTGGTTGTTGTAATCGTAAGGCTGTAAATGAAATCTGCTTTTCTTCTGCTCAGAGACACACTGAACGTGCAGATTTAGACATGAGCCAGGAACTGTAGGACAAGACAAACTGATTTCCAGAGAATAGCTCATCACTTCCTTTTTCTTTAATTCGCTTTTTGTGGGTTACTGATCATTCAGATCAGCACCACATATTTCCCCAAAAACTCAGCTGCACTTATTGGCTGTGGCACTTTACATACGTTACAGACACATTGCTGCTTGAAGGAATGAAATTACTGATGTGAATGATAAAACATAAAGATTACATTAAAAATACAACAATGTTTAAAAATACTTACAATTTTTCAATTTGAAATTACAATGAAAGCTTAAGCAATATAAAATCCACAAACATTTGCTTCTGAATGTCTGTAATGTTGAGTTTATAGATGTTGGTGAAAATATGCGAATGCTTCTTGTGTATCATCCATTAACTCAATACTGTCACGATCAGTGTAGTTGTCAGTACAGCACAGTGTAGTAATACAGTGCAGTGACAAAAGTCAATATATGACCCTTAAAGAAACAGTTGTTTCATCTTGATATCAAAGTACTATATGACTGTAACACACTTAGTTAACTGCTACTGACACAGACACTTGGTAAAACCAGTTTTATCTGCAACGGTGAACAGAGAACTGTGAGTTTCTGGCCTTCTAGACAGAGTTTCTAGAAAAAAATCTGAAACTAGCAAGAAGAGGAATTTCTATAACGTACACACTGAAAGAGTTTGAGGTAACTGTTACAGTACAGAGTGCCTCAGAAAACACACTGCTCATGTAACCTTCACCTAACCTTGTTAAAATAATAGAAAAAATATATATAAATATGTAAAATTGATCATTTGTGTCACAAACTGAAACTGTTTTGGGGAGTGAAGGTTTTGAAGATTAGTCATTCATTGTCTAATATTGGATTTCGTATGACACATTTTGTAACACACTGTACACTGTTCTGTTGATGTAGGATGCTGGAGTGGAAAGGATCATGAGGGACTTAAGAATCTTCCGAATTTTTGAGGGCACCAATGATATCCTGCGGCTGTTTGTAGCACTTAACGGCTTCCAGGTAAACAGAGAACACTGCTGAGAATACAGCTGCTGCTTCACAGCTTCCTGCACTGCAGAACCACCTGAGGTTCTCTTGAAGTTTTGGTGTTTTCCAAAACAAAACAGGTGTCATTAGAAACAACAGAGATGGTTCTGAGCAAACACAATGTAAGGATTTGACTTCTGTTTGCTAATGTGTGTGTTTTTGGCAGAACGCCGGCAATCAGCTGAAGAGTTTACAGAGAGCGCTGCAGAGCCCTTTGAGTAATGCTGTGATGTTGGCCGGTGAAATCACTAAGCGAGCTAAGAGGTTAGAAGCTAAAGCGTATCTGCACATTCTTACAGTAATTTTGCAAAGCAGTTCTTCCTTTTGCGGCATCATGTATTTTGCATCTCCTTTCTAAACCCTTAATCATTATCTCAATCTTTCTGTGTGTGTGTCTCTGCAGAAAGACAGGCATGGGTACAGGGCTGACTCTGCAGGGCATCGCTCATCCAGAGCTCAATCACAGTGGTGAACTGGTGAGAATGAACTCAAATCATAGCCCTGAACAACCAGTGAGCTAAACTATAACCTAACTGAGATCTTAATGTCCCCTAAAGACTGTTAAAGCCATCGAGCAGTTTGGAGCTGTTATTGAGGAGCTGCTTCTAAAACATGGAAAGAGAATCATTGGTGAGTAACAGGGCTGAATTCGGCTGTGAGATCTTTGTGTAAGTTTGAACGTTTCTCAGTGATTAAGTGTTCTGTTTGTTTCAGATGAACAGTTTGTTCTGAAGCGAGTTGCAGACAGCGCCATCGATCTGTACGCCATGATTGTGGTGCTGTCTAGGTAAGTTCCATGAATGCATAATCACTGTTTTTATTGCTTCCGCGTGAAGGATTCAGCTTGTGCAGGTGAAAACATCCCCATAACTTACATTGATGGGGGAATCTGGGAAATTTTTAGTGGACAGAACATCACAGACTAGTGTGTGGGCCACCTAAACACAGCCCAGAGCATCCTAGCAACCACATAGCAACATCTGCTTTGATATAATTAGCAATGCTCTGGCAACTACTTTGTTTGTACTGTGTTACTTTTTTATTTAATTAAAACATTTTAATACTGTTTCTTCATGTTCAGTATTGATATTGTGTGTGTGTGTGTGTGTGTGTGTGTGTGTGTTACAGAGCATCGAGGTCTCTCAGTCAGAGTCACCCTTCAGCCCAGCATGAGAAGATGCTGTGTGAAACCTGGTGTACTGAGGTCAGTGTTTGTCCATCTCCTTCTGTCTGTCTTTCCCTTTTGAAGTCTTCATCCATGTCGTCTTCTTCAGGCCCATGAGAGAGTCATGCAGGACATCAAGTTCCTCCGGTCAGGAACATCCAAGCAGACCTTCAAGAACCTTCGTGCTATTTCCACTGCAGTGGTCGAAAACGGAGGGGTGGTGTCCCCTCATCCTTTGGGCTTTTAAAGATCTGTCTGCTCTTGCTCTCATCAGCCAATCATCTCCTCCCTGTGACCAGAGTCAGCCTGTCTGACCTGTCTTCACTCATCATCCACAGACTGCTCACTTCTGCACACCTCGATGTGTGTTCTAACATTGTGTCCTGCCTCGACCACAAGAGTGCTTTAATATTTCATCTTTAAGTATGTAAATGAATATGACATTAATACTATTCTTAGATATGTACATTTAAGGATTTGATTAGTGGAGTTTCCATGTTGTTTTTTTTATGTAAAGCATAAATTAAAGATTGAAATGGTTAAATAATATGAACCAGTAACAACAATGTTGCAAAACTTATCTGTTATCTCTATGAGTGCTCCAGGCCAACTGACAGCTTACACGTTTTTAATCTGTCATGACTTGTCAACATTTTAATTTGATGGTTTTACATATTTAGCAGTTCCCATAGCCTCACATCAGTTAATAATGTGAAGTCAGAGTTACCCAGATCTTGGAGTTTCATATCAAAAATGAGCAGTGTATCTCACTTAACCTGTAGGGATTGTTCACTGGCTGTAAGTGAAGCTTTTGCTTGTAAAGGAGACTTACAACAATTGCAATTTATTATATGAAGTTGTCTTTATTATGAACTTCGAAGTAACCAATAAACTAAAGCCATTCTAATAATGTGCATGTTACAGATTTCTCAGGTTAGTTTGATCATTCTACACTTCAACTCGCACTGCATTCATACCTGAACACATGGTTGGGTTTTACTTGGTCCTGACATTAGGTGGATATTTTGTTAAGCAGTTTTACAGTAATTTTTTTCTGTTTATTTTTGCCTGTTTAATCACCCAAAATGACTGTAAATACTTTATAGTATACTATATAGGAAACATGTAAAGCATTTCCTGTTAACAGTACAGCCACACTGGCCGTACTTCAGTATAAAAATGTGAAATATATTTAATACAATCATCCTTTCATTAGTGCCAGAATGCAGTTCACCATGAATGAATGTTAGGAACATCATAACAACAGAGTCTTAGGACGCATGTACGGGGACACGTCCTCTACTGTCACTGAGTAACTGCATGTTTAAGCAACGAATAATCACACCGAGGAAAGCAAGACATTGTAAGTTGATGATCCAGGCAAACATTCCTCACAGTCACAATGTTTGTTTACCTCAGTTATTAGCTTATATGTGTGACTGCTTAATACTGTTCAGAAGTTTGTAGAAAACAGATACTGATGTTCATAAACGAGCCTGCATGACTATGTCTCGTATCTGTCACTTTCAAAATGGAGTTTTCTGTGTTCATAATAGAACTTTGAGCATTTGTACTATTTACAGTTATTATTGTACAGTTAAAACATACTGTTCACATTACAATAACATGGAGTCATGGGTAACTAGTTATATTAATATATGCGCACTAACAGTTGAGCGTGTCTGCTGCTGCACATCTGCTCTGACTGACTCCAGAAGCATGTAAGGTTTCATATGCAGAATATATCAGAACATATTGCTGAAATCGTAATTAGCATTGTTTGAGAAAATATTTCAGTTTGATCGAAGGTTTCCCTCATGTCCTGAACGCATCGGGCCTGTTTTTGTTTGAATCCACAGGTGATCAGACAGTGGTCTGTGAGATCTCTCTTGATAACAGGGTCTCTGAAGTCATTCTCCGCTCCCTGTAATATAACATACAGATGAGGTCAGTGTGACGTCAGCATCGCATGCAGCTGACATCAAACTCCACAGCAGTGATAGTTGAACAACATGATCTCTAGCTGATGACGCTTTCAAACATGTTTACACCCTTGATCACAGACAAATAAATTAAACTTGATAGATGTACTGACAATTGTTATTTTATAACATTTATTGAATAGATTATTTTACTTTTTTGTTTACTTTTTTAATTAAATTAGTACTGTATTAACATGCTTACCGTATTATATGATTATAATATCATAAATTTATATTCATATTAACCAGACACACAACCACACTAAAACCACGACGTCGTCTTTACTGTTGTGGGCATACGTCGCTTTATCACGGGCGATGTTGTTGATGTCATTTAAAGTCTCAACACAGGTTTTTAACTATTAAAACAAATGGGCATGGACTGATGCACAGGACTGATGCACAATGCGTCTGACATCACACACACACACACACACACACACACACACACACACACACACACAGTGAGTGCACGCGACTGATGCGTTCTCGTACCTTTGCTGGCGACTCCGTTTGGGGTGCGTGATCCACTCCAAAATACGTTTCAATCGGCTAGACAAGCACGGAAACCGATGATTAAGATGTTCCAAAAGTTCCTCTTTGCGCAGTCCGTACACTATCGGCGCGATGCACTGCGCCAGACTGAAGAAGACAAAACTTATCACGGCAAAAAGCTCCTTTGTGGAACTTTCAAGTAAGTTTTTACGCTTAAGAATATGCAACAGAAAGAGCACGAAATTCGGCAGAATATAGACGGCGAGCTGCGTGCCATGTAACGCAATTGTCCTGCAAGCGGCTCGGTTGCGCCGATTCAGCACACCCAAACGGCGGCCCTCATACAAGATGCGCACGTAACTGTACACGATGATAACAGTACAGGTCGATATTAAAATAATTTTGTGCATTTCTCCGCCTTGCAATGATTTTCTTCCACACGTGTGGCCTGCTGTGGCATTGTTCTTCTTGAGGGGAAGGCTAAGAGGAATCACTGACGCAAGTCCCCATGTTAGCACGCCGATTAGCCATGGCCATGACTTCAGACAAACTTTGCTGTACTGGAGCGGGTAGCATATGGCAACGTAACGGTCAAGCGCCATTGCCGTAATGGTGAGGATGATATTAGATCCACTTGTCATCAGGATTCCTATCAGCACCATGCAGATGGATGCAGTGGTTGCGGCTTTCACGTAGATTTGTAAGTAGAAGGTAAAACATACCGCAAAGTACATGAGTGCGGAAAACAACAGGTGGAACACCAGGACGAAGCGCGCGTGGCTCCGGAGGCGCGCCTCGCGTACTATAGTCCAATTAATAATCAGATTAAAAAAAGCCAGAACGACGAAGGAAGCTGCAGATGCCCAAACGCGCAGGCCTATGTGCGGATCATCAACTTCATCTGAGGAATTGGACATCATAGAAGCTCTTCAGGCTTCGCTCATACTGAAGAACCAAATAGTTCCGTAAAGAGAAAATATGTCCTGAAGACGATGGTTCATCTGGATAAAATTTCTCCACACTCCATCAGATTCCACGTATATGCAGTTGTTTGCCTGGCTGTGGTCAGGAGAACCCGCGTTCCTCGCACATGACAGTTTACACAGCAGACTCAGTGCAGTGATGGAAACAGTCACTTCCCTCTCTCAACAGGCGCAACGAGAGACAGAGATGGGCGGTGATGTTTGCGCAGTTTTCATATCCGCGCTTTTTGTTGTTGTGTGTTTGCATGAGAAATGTCTAGTTGAAGCACAGGCGTTTATCTGATATTATCTGGTCTTTAACCAACGCTTGAAACGCGTTTAAATCCTTGCAACAAGTGTAAGTTAATATCATTTTTCCAAATAGTTGTAAAACAGTAAATTAGATATTTTTGTTAATTTTTAGCGGTAAAAGTTAGGACATGGCGCAACCTAGCGATTGAATTTTGGTCACATCACTTATTCGACGAAGGCGTTTCTCAGACTTGTGTTTTTGGTGATGCGTACTCACAATTATCTGTGTGAGTCAACTTTAAAGAAATGATTAACATTAAATCTAATGGCAATGAAAGTGAATATTGGTAAAGAATCATTCTGTGTTTGTCAGGTCTTGAGCGTTTCAATCATGGTGAATCACGTGACAGATCAGGGTTCAACACAGTCTCTTTACCATCCATTTATTCCCAACAGTAAGTTTATAATAATGATTTTAAAATGTTTCAGCTGTCCGATTTCCCTGGAAAAGACCATGTGGCTTCATTTGATTTATCTATTGATCATGTAATTATTTAAATTAGCATAAAATAAGATGTAATTTTATGTTTTAACTAGAGATGGCAGTAGAGAGGCGAAAGTTACGGATTGCATCTTTAAGCGCCGCTGAGTAAGTGTAGCTTTCCTATGCCCAACTCAAATTTCCAAGTTTAGCCTGACAACTTTAATCATTTTGATCATTAAATGAGTTTTATAGAATTATTACGTTTTTAGAATAACATTTGAGTACGCGTAATAAAATGCACAGATTTATATATAAAGCAAATATGTTTGCGTGTTCTTTTAAATAAGCATAATTTAATAACGTTCTCTACGTGTTGTCGATATTAAATAACCAATTTAGTTGTTCCTGTAGCTCAGCATTGCGCTAGCAACGCAAAGGGAGCACATGAACATACGAAATGTATAACTTGAATGAACTGTAAGTCGCTTTGGATAAACGCGTCTGCCAAATGCGTACCTGTAACTTCATGCCTGCAATATCTGCAGTTACCACCAGAGGTCGTCGCAGTACTTAATGTTTCCTCACCGTTTTTCTGTCCATTATGACTGTATTCTATAGCATGTATGTATTGTTAATAATTTCCTGTTCATATTTGCAAACTGTTGTTCTTACGGAATTTCTGAGCATTATTTTATAACTTTCGGGGTGTTTAATACACTTAATATACTTAAAATCTTGTGGGACGCACATCAGATTCATCGTGAGAAAAAGACGGTGCTTAAATCACATTGGTCTCTGCAAGCTGAACAACTTTCACAGACTAGCTCTGAAAAACAGGAAGTCAGTCATTGAGGATTTTCTGATAAGTGTATGCCATGAACTTTTAAATACTCCTCATGGAGGATTCATGTAATTGTCATCAAACCTGGTGAACATTATGCCAAGACATTGAAGATGGTAAATTGAGAAAGGATCGTTGATACCTCGAACTGGGTTGTCATGGCGAGGCAATACATTTATGGTAATAAAGGGTAACAGGAAGTGTGTCATATCTTCTGCATGCATTGAGTGATTTAGACTTGATCTGTATGTTTGGTCATGAGGGCTGATCACATGTATGTAGCTGATCACATCAGGTTATTGTGGGACAACACAAAAACAACAGACTGAAGTTGTAAGACCTCGTAGCTGTTACAAAACAATGTTTCCACACACAGTTATCTTTAACCTGTTAACTGTAATCTGTTACAGCAGGAGAACCTGAAGTGTCTGCCCTGCGTCTGGTTTTAATACATCGTATGATCAGTTTGTGTTTACAGTATGATTGCTGTTCGAAGGGTTTCATTCACTGAGACAGTTGTGAGAAGGCAGGAAATCAAATAGAGAGAGATGAACAGATCTGGAAAGAGACGTGGGACAGACCCAGATCAAAGTTCAATGGCCGCTACATAAAAATAAATAAACTCTGTTGTCTATATAAGTATTACTGGCTCTTCAAAACAATGTGCTGGTCAAACCGTGCCTCCACTCAAAGATGTTGAGCACAATGATAAACTGAGACTTGTGATACTTAATTGAATACTGACCTGATTACTTAATCAAATGTTTATATTTAAACCAGAAAGAAATTGAAGCGTATGCTGTGGAGTTTTTCGATACAATTTCATACAACTTTATTCCCCTTAAGCTCGACGTTTATAGCTTTTGAGTGCCCACCTGCTAGTATATGAATAATATCTAGTTTTACAACAATTACAAGCTGTGTGCATGTTTATTATCCAGCGCTGTGTGACGGGGTTTACAAATTCAAGTGCAAAATCGAAACTTAAGGGTCCACTGATGTTGGTCCGTTTCCTGGAAAATGAAAAAGAACTTCAGACCTCAACGGGTGAGGGCGTGACGGGAGACGAGCGCGTGTGCTGAGCGCGCTGTGAGCTCCACATCACCGCCGCCTGCAGCAGAAGCTACACGTACACCTGCGCGCTCAGAGGTAAACCGCAGAACCACGTTTTTTCTTAACGTCTGTGTCGCTCTGCATTTATGTTTTGTAAAGTCCAGAACGGTAGCGTATTTATTGACATAATCATGTACAATGTGAAACTTTTATTATTCTACGAGATGAAAAGAACTGAAAAACAATTACAAATGGTGTTTAAATAACTTGACTCGGAACTGAAATAACAATTTTAGGTCGCAAGAACGTCTCCCTAACGTTTCCATTAAGTAACGTCCAGTTTTAGACGTCCAGTTTTTGGCTTTGAATTAGCAAATACTACAACCAGTCATTCTCAGCTTTATTTATTGAAGCTCACATTAATAAATGGAGAACTCACAACTCACAGCTCTCAATTAAAAATACATTTCAACAGGAAACGCTAAACTGAGCGTGTAGCTCTAAACGTGTAGTTCTTAATTAGGAGAAGCATGTCATTTTTCTAAATGTTTAGTCTCTCATTTGATCTCTTTTCTGCAGTCATGGCAGTCCATCAACAAACCACCATTGTGACAACTCAGCATGTGTCCTCTGGAACCTGGACCACAGGGGTCTGTGACTGCTGCTCTGATATGAGCACTTGTAAGTCACCTTCCTGTTGACCCATAACACAGCCTGTTCTAACTCACATACATCTTCTCCACACCGGTGTGTGTCTTAAACAGTGACAGGAGAATGCGGTTAACTGACCCTGTTTATGTGTATATATTTTTCTCAATGAAAAATGCTCAGTAGCTCTAAAATCAGAGAGACTGGAAACAGATGTGTTACACTTGATGTGTTACACTTGAAGAAATGGAGCTAAACGTGTATCACTTTTCATTGTCTTTTAATTATTGAAACAAATCATGTACGTAAGATTACTGCACACACTGAACAAATGATGTGTTCAGTGTGTGCAGCTGTTTCAGTTCCTGTTTTATTGCATTTTTATTTGTAACTTTTCCTGTAAACTACTGTTTTAACTGGAATATTAAGGCATATTAAAGCTGCAATTTTTGTAAACGTTTTAGTTGAAAATGAACAAAAGTGAGCTATTGAGCAGGTACACAACAGATCAGTGTGTTCAACACAATCTTCTAACGCTGAATCTTCTGACTGACACGTCTGTAAACGGAAGTCTGATGATGTGGTTCATTGATTGTGTGTCCAGGTGCAGAGGATGGTGCAGTGTTTGTAGCTTGTGTTTGTAGCTTGTTCTTGCAGCAGTTACTAAGAAGCTAAACTTGTCATCCATGTTTAGGAAATAACTTGTGCAAGTAACTTGTGGTTTTATGCTTCACACAGAGAGGCACACACGATAGAGAGGCAAAGGTTTTGGATTTCAAAGGTGACTTGTTTTGTCATCATTTGTACCGTTGCAATCCCGCTTTAGAAAGCCGAGATTAAAAATAGCGCTCAAGAGCTTCACCTCAGACCTTTAATCTCACCAACCATCTTAATGAGAAGACTTTGTTTGTTAGCATGTATGTATGTCAGAGGTAAGACGTGAGACACAAGATTGCTTGAAGTAATAATGTAGTACTGTGAGTAGAGCGGGTAACAGCGTGTAATGTAGAAACTGGAGAGAGGTGCTGTGCTGGTCAGGTAAATGAGCAAATATATCCATCCAGCCTTAGATAAAGACATGAATGATAAGCTTTTCTAAATTTAGTGCCATTTGCTTAAAAAAGCCACACTCATGAGTGTCCAAACACTGAACGCACCAAATAATTATTCCTTTTCTTTCTGAATGCTCAGAAACTCTTGAAATGTCTCTCGATAACTAGAAATTGGTGGCGCTCATGACTACTGTTAGCACCACTCAACAGGAAGGCGGCCATTTTGGATTTTGTGAAAAGTGCATGAAGTAGACATTATTCATAGACACTGAAGACTGCAAAATGCAAACAAACTTTAAATATCTTAAACAGTGTGACCATGGCTAGGCTAGGAGTGATTTAGACTTGAGCTGTATGTTTGATTATGGGAGCTGATCACATAAGGTATGTTTATATACACCCATTTTCATCATTCCAAACAAATTCAAAACTCACAACAGACTCGTATTCTTCCGCTTAAATGGATGTGCTCACTGTGAATTCTTTTTTGAGAGCCATCATGTGGTGATTACTTTTAGTTTTGTTTCATGTGTGTGTGTGTGTGTGTGTGTGTGTTTTAGGTTGCTGTGCCCTGTGGTGTTTCCCCTGCATGCAGTGTCAGACTGTGTCTCAGTTTGGCTGGTGTTTCTGCATGCCGTTGTTAGACTGCTGCATGGTGGTGTCCTGCTGTCTCCGGCAGAAGATGAGAGAACAATACAACATCAATGTGAGTTTTACAAACCTGAGGACACGATTAGATCGGATTTTATTTCTGGAAAACAGCGAATCGATTAAATGATTTTAATTTTGATATAATGCTTATATTAAATGTACATATATATATAATAAAAGGGTGAAGAGTGATTGTTCATACATTCATTTGAATGTTTTTATACACTATTAACACTGATATTCATTCTGCTGGTGTTAGTGAATCAGAGTCTGTGTGCATGCAGAATCAGAGCGGCAGAAATGTGTCAGACTAATAATCCAGATGTCATCATAACCTTCAATCCTGATTCAAAATCAATCCCTCATTACATAATTTAGTAATGGAGAAACAGGGTTGTGTAATGCAAGCATACTTGTATCACAAATGATGTACGTATAATAAACTTTGTCTGAGTTATATAAACCACTTATATGACTGAAGGCTGCTAAAACTTCACAGTACAGACGTTTGGTTGTACAGCGTATCCTTTACGGAGTGCCTTGATGTATGTATGTAATAACTAAATAATTCTCAAAGATTTCACAAACTTTTTACTAAACATAAAAGCTGCAACCTGTAACTTTTGCTTCTCTATCACCATCTCTGTTTGAATCTTCAAATCGCAGGTTAGGTGCAGTTATTTTCTTGAATGACAAGTTTAATTTCTAAACAACTGCTATTAGAACAGACTACAAACTTTACAAGACAGATCTTACCAAAGCCAAAGGGCTGTCAGTTATGAGGTGGAGGAGGGTGTTGAGCAACTGGCATTCATGCAATAGAGAGAATGAATGAATGAATGACTGGGGCACTGCTCAGACATGTTGATTGTGTTGTATTAGTAAATGTCATGATCAGATGAGCTTCAGCTGAGAGCGTGTTTGACTGATGGCACTTGTCTGCAATACTTGATTTTTCCAGCTCTAACTTTCTTGAAGTCTGTATGTATCTTATGAAGCATGTGAAGGAAATGTGAAACTAAACATTCATGTACACTCCTTTAATTCAATAGAATATAAACCTCACTGTAAGTGAAGGTGGTTTCACAGTCATGCAGGTTCAGTGGTGTTAATAGACTTTGTCATTCTCAGGGTTCATGCTGTGACGACTTTTGCACCCTTTGCTGCTGCTATCCATGTGCCTGGTGTCAGATGTCCCGTGAAATCAAGATCCGGGCCCGGTCCGGTGCTGTGATCACTCAACAGATAACTCACAGCTAAAGAGCCGATCGCTGTGATTCATCCCGCAGGATTGAGAGAGTTTCATATTTGATATTTGATGCCGCTTTTTAATTCTCCCGTTATTGTTCTGTTCTCTTGTGTTGCACAAGCGTCTGGTTGTGTGAGCACACTTCTCTTTTCTCATAATGCTGTGGAAATGACAATACACTTGTAATACAATATAGACGGCATTTTAAATCTAGAATAACATAAAAAAATCTTTAATAAAAAAACCACAATATTATAGCATAAATTCAGTCTTTTCCGTTCTTTGTTCATTTACTGCCAATTGATCGTATATTAGTGCTTGTCTTTTAAGTAACGTTGCTGTGAGGTTTTCGGAAAACCTTCTGTGAGTAAATGGTAATAGTGATTGTGTTATGAGAGTAAAATGTTATGAGAGGCTTTTATGCATAAGACATTTATCTGTGAGATGAGATCTGTTGATCTGTTGTGTGTCAGTTTCTTGTTGCCAATGTATAGCTGTACTGTTTACAAAATGTAATGCAAATAAAAGACACATTTTCATCTGGTACCTCACAGCTGCCGATCACTTTGCATACATCAGCATGTTGCTAAAACCTCAGTTTTCCACCTGTGGATGGAAAGTGTTCGCCTGACAACGCCAAATTTGAATGTTTTAATCAACATCAACATCAGTGTCGAGATGCCTAAATATCCAAACGGGGAAGTTACATACGTTGATACGTTCCATCATGTTAATTAAAAAAACCTGCAGTAAGCTGCACTTCCTCCTACAGTAACATGACCGTACTTGTACCGTATAGAATTATGAAAGTATGTTGTGATGAGGGAGGTGCTTGTCATCACACAAACCGGTTAGCAGGATGAGATATCGAGGAAAACCTGATTTGGTTGATGTGTGAGTCTCAAGAGTGAGGAGCATCAAATGACCTTCACTAGTCGAGTCTGTGCAACACGATTATGTGGGCTGGTTGCGTTCATTAAAAAACGGATTGCACAAGTTTGTGAAGACAGCAAACAAAGAATAGAACATAATACTGAGAGTTCCCAGCACCCAGATAATAACTTACGGATAATAGTCATAAAATGAAGTGGCATCAAGCATTCTGCAGAATCACTGAGCAAATCATTACCTACAAGATGCAGGCAAACAATCACTGGCCCAGATCTGAATCCATAAAACAGTTTAATACTTAACCGTAAAATGAAACCGTTTGACTTGTTGGATGACTTCCTATCTTTCAACTGACCTTGAAGCAGTGCTGGGGGCTGTTTTATTAATACTGAAAGCTCACATCCTCTCACGGAAGTCTCACATCCACAGTTGTCTTTATGTTTAACACTGAACACACATTTTGTTTATGTTTCTCAGAACTGACCAGTGCTGTTTCTCTTTCGTTTGTTACTTGTGTAAGTTCTGAGAGGAAAGAGGGAAGTGAGTTTTGTGATACTGAGATTAATTCATGTTTGGAGAATGCTCAGTCGTTTGAGCATGAGGAAGAGATAAAAGAGTCACTGAACTGATGCAATGCTGCAGAAATGAGAGAGAGAGAGAGATTTTGAGTCTTATCAAATTATTTTTTGTCCGGCAGATTTTGCACGTCTTACATCTGCCAAGCAGGATTCTTATGGCAACAGCAGATACTGTTGTATACTTAACTTCAGTAACAAGAACAGTATTATGCATAAAACTGTTTTCGCTGTTTCAACCATTCTCTCTGTTTTTCCACCCCAAAACAGTTACTTACATTCCTAATTTGGCAAAAGCCAACAGACTTATAACAGAGTTTATGAAATGAACAAAACAATCACAAAATGTAATGAAAAGTTAGCTCAAGTTCAAAGTCTGAATTCATTTCTTAATGTATTCATATCCTCTGTTCATCAGAAGAGCTCAAACTGTTTCCACACTGTTATACAGCCTGATGTTATCATCACTCAAAACCTCATATTCTTCCTCTTCAAGCCTCTGTCGTGGACAAGTTTGCTGCACCTCCTCTCATCATTTATCTGCATGGAGAGAACGGCTCACTGCAGAAAGAGTGAGACGTGTGCGCCCCCTGCGGGCTGTTCTAAGAAACACATCTGTGGCCGCAGGCGCGTGTGTGTGTCAGTAAGCGCGGAGGGAAGGACGAAACTTCTTCAATGTTTTGCTCAGTTATTCAGAAAGCGTTTATTCTCTGATATTTAACAGCAACAGTTTAAAAAAACACCCTTGAACAATATCAGCACAAATGAAACTTAACGAGGGAGTTTTTGAACGAATGTATGATATTGTCAGCTCTCGAGTTGGGCTCGATCACACTCACCGCCTCGAACTTTATAGAATCTGCGTGTTCAGGTCTGATCGGGACCCTGTGTGCAGGAAAGTGGACCAGAGCTGAGAACTTCTATTGAACTGTACACACCGGAATGAAGTTAAGCGTGCTGTAAGTTATTACCGATATAGATTATTATGATTGATTATTGATATAGAATCACTTACAAATAGCACCTATGAAAGCGAAGCAGTGAATTCAGTGTATGAGTGAATGTGCATCATATAACAGATGCATATTAACAGATGCTGTTGGGAGCGAGCGGTTGAACCCGTGCATGCAGCAGGTTGTTTGTATTCCTCCAGCACTAGATGGCAGTGTTGTTAACAGTGAGACACCGACACATCACACAAGTGTTTGGCAATGAGTCGTTTTGAAACACGTTTGATGCTCGTTCAGTCTGTTGTAAAATGAAACCTATTGTATACAGTCTGTAATTAACAATAACAGAAATAACAAATGTGTAAATGTCTTCATATACAGCCATAGATTTGAATCTTTTTGTATTTATTCTAATCTATCTAAAATGAACAATATAACACATCGTTGCTGTTTTACACTAACACAAATATATGAAAACAAACCGCTTTTTAACTGTCCGATGTGCTTTAATTAGTTGGTATTGGTTTTTTTTTGGGNCAAACAAGCAGATGCTGATTCTTGGCATAACTGACAATGAAAACAAACAGTGGCTGTTTTATTTTAAGGAACACAAGACTTCCTCTGCTGCCCTATTGCATTTCTGAGAAGCAGGAAGAATGTAATCTTGTTGGCCACAGACGACCGTCAGCCGGTGAAAGTAAGAGGGTGTGTGTCACAGAGCGCCGGGAGCAGAGCGACACGCCGGGCAGTTACCACAGCGTCTGCTGGTGATGGAGCTCTACACAGAAGCAGAAGACTATCTCCGCTCTCATGGCATCTCTTCTGGTAGGACTGTGCATCCCAAATTCAAAAACATTCCTTGGGTTTGTTTTTCTTGTCCTTTATCTCTTGTATGGCAGTAATCAAGGGAATAAAAGCACACGTTCTCTTCAGGTGACAGGTGAAAGCTGCAGGTGGTCAGTTGATGCTCTGTGTAGTTTTATATGGTTTTCTGGTTTTTGAACAGTGACTGCTGGTGAGATGGGAGATTCTGAGTCACAGGATGTGTTCAGTGAGGAGACAGACTCACAGACAGACTCACAGACAGACTGGCTTTCTCACAGTCCTCTGCATAGTGAAGCATGTGTGTCACCAGCTCCAGTAAGCCTGCAGTACACTGCACATGTACACTGTCTTTAAGATGTCCTTGTAACAACGCATGTATAATTATGCACCATTTACTGTTATTACTACAACAAAGACACTGTGATATCAGTGATATCAGACCTTCACAGATACTTGTGAATATTTGTGGTTTTGTTGTGGCAAATGATGTTAGAGCTACAAGGCAACATTTTCAAATGAATATTCCATTTACGTTATCTGATGAAATGTGTTTCTCAGTGGTGAGTTATTTGGGTGGTTTAATTGGTCAACAGTGAGTTTTGGTTGTTTTGTAGATAACTGATGACAGTCCGAGTGAGCTGCTACAGAAGAGAATGTTGGTTGTGAAAGGACTTCTGGCCAGTGAGGAGATCTACCTGACAGAGTTAGAGACACTGCTGACGGTATCTGCTCGCACATGCCCTGCTCCACATTACAACTCATTTATTAACAACAAGCATTTATTTATTACTTCCTGCCCTGAACACTTCCTCATTATAATATCTGAATATAAAAAGAGTTGGTGTGAAGATCAGCCAATGTGAGAGAAGAGCAGAGCTACAGCAGTAATAGAGGTGTTTTGTAAAAGAGTAACAGATACACCCTGAAGCCCTCAACTTCCTTTCTCTTGCTTTGTTTCAAGGAGAAAATCCAACACAAAAAGCAACAGAAGAAAAGTTTGACTCATGTCTGTTATTCAGCAGTTTACAGCTTTATCTTCAAACGCATCAAACAGCTTTCATGTGTTCATAGATGTTCCAGATGTAGTTTCAGCATTTTCTTCACATCAAACGTGTCTGAGAGGTGTAAGCATTGTTTCGGTGGGTTTAAGAGGTTCCGTGTCTTTTCAAGCTCAAAACGTCCTTCACTCTTTTACTTTCCAGTTTCCAAAACATCTTTTTTGTCCGAACCTTTTCTCATCGGTCACTTCCTTTAGCGCAGCTTCTGTTTCTTTTAGTGAAGTATTGCTTCCCTTTCTAGTGGGGTTTTATTGAACTGCAAAAAAACTCCAGAATGACATGTAATGTAATGCTGAGGTGCAGAATACATGTCATATTACTCAACCGGTTCCTTACAACGCGAGTTGTCTCGCAATTCATTGACTTTCCATCTGTAAATAGATGCTGTAACATCAGTCACAAAGTGTGCGGTTTGGTCAGAACGCACACTGCATTTAGATTGATTCAGTTTATATTCAAATTCAGTTCCACATCTGTCTTTTCCTTCCTTAATATTCATCTGATGTCATCATGTCTTTCTCTTCAGCCCATGAGAGCTCTGAAGGCAGCAGCAGGTACCTCTCAACCCGTGTTGTCCACTGAGCAGGTTCACACTGTCTTCTATCAAATTCCTGAGCTCAAAGACCTGCATGAGAGCTTCTACCACAGTCTCAGGAGCAGACTGCACAATGATGGAGGCCTGGATCAGAGGCAGAGGTCTCAAAGTCTGGGGACTGAGGAAGGCTCAGTGAGGCAGCTCACCCAGGGGGACCCTGAGTTACCTGTAGGAGATCTGTTTCTGAAGTTTGTGAGTCTTTCTTTTTATTTGGACATGTAAGAACATGTTTAGGTTGGTCAGTCCATATAAACATCAGCAATGATCGTAAATGAGCACAAGTTCCTCTTCTCCAGTACAATTTTTCAAGCAATTATTGATTTAAACATTTCAGTGCCTGTTTGGTCTCAGTTTACAGAACATTCACATGATTGTTTTTTTGTTGTGATGTCATTTTGTAGGTTAACCAGTTAGGCGTGTACCGGGGCTTTATTGATAACTATGAGAACGCGCAGGAGATCGTGCAGAAGTGTATGCAGTCAGACCAGCGCTTCAGGACTCTAGCAGAGGTCTTCTTCTCCTTCCTTATCTCCACTTTCATGTGCCTGAAGATTGGTGTCTAATGTTTTCTGTATGTTTCAGAGTATGATGTCATCCAAAGGGTCAGACAGTGTCAAAACTAAGTACACCTTTGAAGGTGAACAGTTCAGTTTGTGTTTCTCTTTTGAGGTTTTGAATAAATCTGTAAACGCTGGGGATCATGTTTTGATTGATTGATTGATTGATTGATTGATTGATTGCATTGCATTCTATAGCTCTCCTGTATAAGCCGTTAGACAGAGTGATGAAAACCACGCTCGTGTTGCACGTAAGACACAGTTTAAGATCATTTCTCCCTGCATGTACAGTAGTTATAAACCCTCGCTCATGGTCATGGATTGATTTGTGTTCTGTCTGTCAGGAGCTGTGGAAGCACACGCCCTCTGATCATCCTGACAGCGTCTCTCTGCAGGAAGCGCTTCGTCTCTCCAGCAGCTTTCTGTCAGGAGTCAATGAAAGATCTCAGTGTAAAAGAGCCGTCATGCTGACCAGAGGAGAGGTACCTCAAGTGTCTCATTCTCAAACACGTTCTTACAGTAATGTTAGTAGAACGCTTCTTAAGAGTTATATATCATTAATAAAATTTAAATAATGTTCTTATAACCAGACAATAATGCTAATATAATGTCTAAAATACTGTACACTTTGAGTGCTTCTGGAACATTCAAAATAATATTTTTGTTACTTAATGGAAACAGTAAAGAAATGTTCTTACAACCTAACATTGTTAACTGGGAAATTATTTATGCATTTTAATAGTTTATGTTTTTGGAAAATACATACAATAAATACATGCAGTCAGGGCTAGAAGTTTGGGGGACTGGAGAAGGGAATTTTAAAGATTTGTTTATTACATGAGATGTATGTAAGTTACTCCTATTTAACAGTACTAAGATTGTTACAGGTTTATGATTAACATGATAAATGACTGGCAGTGTATTAAACCAGACATGCCTTACCAGTTTACATGGAAACAGCCCTTATAAAGAAGTACATGATATAAAGCAGGAGATTAATAACACATAAAGAATCTGTGTGTGCCGCAGAGACGTCAGCTAATGCGTGATGGCTTTGTAGTGGACGTGTGTGAGAGTGGAGACAGTCTGAGGCACCTCTTTCTCTACACAGACCTGCTGCTGTGTGTCAGGCTGGCAAACACTGGGTAACTGTCAAACCCACATATCACATCACATCCTTTACATATTGGCACACTGTGACTGTGTGTGTGTGTGTGTTTAGGAGACAGGCACAATACAGGTTCTGCTGGTACCTGCCACTGGTCGGCCTGAAGCTCCAGTGGGCAACTGAACAGCTGCCATCCACAGACTGCCAGATGAAGATCAGCAAAACCAGAGCCAAGCTGTACCAGCTCAAACAGGTCCTCCAGCAGCACATGGTAAGACAGCAGTTTTCATGTGGTGTGTGTGTTTTCAGTCAGCTACACAAATGAAAAACTGATTTTTTATATGGAAAACAAGCGCATTCATGTGTGTTTGTGTTTCTGACCTAGATAAAATGTTGTGAACCAATTGCTGAAAAAGCCACAGATTGTTCAAACCTAATAATATAATGTTGAGTTTTTAATAAAACAACAGAATGGGAAGTTTGTATTAATATGACTACATAAGTGTGTGCATGTGTGTTTGTTTCAGAAAGGAGGCAAGGGGCCGTTGTCACGTGCAGTGGAGCGACTGAGGCGGAAATTTGAAGACTGTCAGCTGTGGCTTTTAACGAACACACCAGCTTTTACTTTAGACCTGCACAGCACCAGTGGAAAGGTGGGACCACAAGACTTCTCGATGTGAATACTTGCACGTCCTCTCTCTCTCTCTAACACACACAATCAGAGGCAAAACTCCTGAAGATGCTCAAACAGGAAGCAAGACTCAGTGTGTGAACAGAGATGTATAACTAGCTTGAGTTTACCAGGCTGGTGACAGATAAGTTTTCTCTCTCCTCAGAGTCACACTATACGGCTGTATTCTCTACATGAGCTGAATGAGTGGAAGGAGGCCATTGAGACACAGAGTGGAAAGAGTGAGTGTGTTTCCATCCACACGTTCTCCTGCAGATTAACTGGCTCAACAAAATGAGATACACAAATGAGATAAAATACAGAATGCCAAATGTCATAAAACCTGGCAAACCCATGCAACTAAAACATGTGGTACAGACTGATGCTCCTTATATACTTTTAACCCTTTGCATGTATGTGTGGTGAAATATTTCACAGGTGTAGAGACGGTTTCTCCAGACCTGCTGTCTGTAACTGGTTCCTGTATCAAACTCCGTATGACTCAACAACCTCCACTTCACTACATTCAGCAGAGTAAAGCGCTCACTGTGTCTATCACACAGTAAACAACACTCTCCTCACTGCACAGCTTCTCTCACTGCACAGAGTCTTACTGTGTGTCTTTCACAGATGAGGCTGCACACATGTGTGGGAGCTTGTATGTGATGGTTCATTCAGCATGTGGTCTGCAACACCCAAGCAGTAAGTGACATTTAGACACACACACACACACACATATTTACATTTACATTTAGTCATTTAGCTGACGCTTTTAGCGACTTACAAATGAGGACAAGGAAGCAACTTCAATCACAATAAGAGGCAACAGTGAATAAGTGCTATAGACAGCTCTCAGGTATTTCAACACAGTATGAGAAGGATTTTTTTTTTATTTTATTTTTTTAGAAGTAGAAGTAGTGTGTATATATATACACATACACACACACACATATATACACATACACACACACACATATATACACACACACATATATACACACACACACACACATATACACACACACACACACATATATACACACACACATACACACACACACATATACACACACACACATACACACACACACATATATACACACACACATACACACACACACACATACACACACATACACACACACACATATATACACACACACACACACACACACACATATATACACACACACATATACACATACATATACACACACACACATATACACACACACACATATATACACACACACATCTTTGTCTGCTGGAGGCCTTTTACCTGAATGTAAGTTTCCAAGCCACAGATTACACCACAGACTCAACACATGTGATCTCTGCTGTAACACAAACAATGTGCTACTGTCATTTTTACTGTAGGACTCAAACAAAACAATTAAACCCAAAACTCCACACATTTGTTTATAATGTTTATTTAATAAAAAAGTGTTTTATTAATCAGACAAATGAGGGATTGAAAGACAACGTTTAAATGCCATCCAAGATGTTTTCTGAGAAACAGTTGTTGCTATTTAAAATTGACACCCAAATAAAGACATTCATTACTCTGCTCTCAAAATAACAAACAGCGTGCAACACAGACAGCGACTAGCAGTGCACACGCCCCCTATCGCTGATTGTGATGTCAGACCACTTTGTGTTTTTCTTCTGTTTACACATTGTTTGCAAACATTGTTTTAACACACATAGAAGAGCCATCTAGCAAAGATTCACTAAATTGTGTTCAACAGCATTTCTCACACACTGCTCAAGACACAAACAAGGAACTGCAAACACAGATGAGACGAATGTTAAATCCAAACACTGATTTTCACTGAGTGTCCGGTTTAGCTGCCCACCGTGTCTTGTGTATGCAGGTACTTACGTGTGTGTGGAGGTAGATGGCTTTGAGTTTTACGACAGACGAAAACAAACGTGTCTTTCAGCGTTCTGTGTGACACCAGTATGGGATGAGGTGCGAGGTGACCAGATCAGATTCTGTGATGTGTAGAGGTTGATTTTGGTGCATTCATCACTTTGTGTTGTGGTGTTTAGGAGCTTGTGTTTGCAGTGGACGGAGCTCAGCAGCTGTGTCTGGTGTTTGTGTCTCAGTCTGACAGTGACACGCAGAACAACATCTTGGGCAGAGCTGCGTTACAAGTAAGTTAACATGATGTTTGCTCAGCACAAATGTAGACAGTGAATCGTGCTGTCAAGCTCCAAAAGGATAAAAACGAGACCAACGTCCGATAAAAAAGTGTGTACAAGTTGTGCTGTATATTTCACATTTTCTGTCGTGTTGGTGGCTTGGTGTCATACTCACTGCTGTGGTGTAACAGCTCCTCTGAGACTAGTTCATGATTATGGGGAGTTATGGTTTGATGTCTTTTGTGTGGCTCAGTCTGTCTATTTATGTATGAATAAAAAGCATAAATAAATTATGTATCTTTTACAGCTAGACCCTGACATCATGTTTAAGAAGTGGAAGAAACTCGCTTGTTCTTTGGGGCAAATTGATGTAACCTTGTCAATCAAGTACTTGCCCCACCCTCTTGAGCCTCCAAGCTCCACCCCTCTCATACAGGAACCAGTGTTCAGTGTGCACATTGATCAAGTGGCAAAGTCAGTTTACATTCCAAATAATTTTGTGCATAAGTGGACGTTATTTATAAAAAGGTTAATTAAACGTTAGACTTCTTTTTGTCAAGAGGTTTTTTGTGTGTGTGTGTGTGTGCAGACAGGAGGGTGTGTGGGTGCCTCACATTGTTCGCTCTTGTGTGGAGGAGGTTGAGAGGAGAGGACTGGATGAAGAGGGCATCTATAGAATCTCAGGAGCCAGTAGAGAGATACAAGAACTCAAACAGGCCTTCAACACTAGTGAGCGTGTGCGTGTGTGTGTGTGTGTGTGTATATATGTTTTTCTCACTCTGTGGGGACCACATGTCACCACAAGGATGGTAAAAGTCACACACACCTACATTCTGGGGACAAGCCAGCGGTCCCCACGAAAGAAAATGATTATGAAACATACAAAATGATGCTTTTTTTAAATGTAAAAAAGCAGAAAGGTTTCTGTGAGGGTTGGGGTTAGGGGATAGAATACAGTTTGTATGGTATAAAAGTCATTATGTCTATGGAAAGTCCATAGATGTGTGTGTGTGTGTGTCAGTTACGGTTACTCTCCAGAAACTATGATTAGTATATATAGTATATAAAAACAACAAGTCTGTAGTGTGTGTGTGTGTGTGTGTGTGTGTGTTTTCTTAGCATTTGTCTGAACAGTGAGTTCCTCTCTCGCTCTCTTTCTCTCTGTGTGTAGATTACCGTGAGGCTGTTAGTAAACTGAGAAGTGTGGATGTAAACACAGTGTCTGGTACTCTGAAGCTGTACCTCAGAGAACTTCCTCTACCTCTTATTCCCTCTGAACACTTCCAGGAGCTCTCAGACGCGCTGGGTGAGTCTCCTGCACATGAAAACCCCAGTGACGGTGACTGCAGTAAATACCAAGATGGAAACTAGTGTAACACAGTGAAGTTATTTAAACTTCAGGCGTAAACTCACCTGTCGGGTCACACAAACATATGAGGAAATGTAAGGATACATGATTCTGAGCACTGTCTCTCTGTCTCATGACAGACATTGCTGACCCTTATTTTAGAGGGAACCACATGCTGACTGTACTGCAGATCTTACCAGATGTAAACCGCAACACTTTCCTCTTTCTCTTACACCACCTGAGACGGTACGTACATCACTTCCTGACATCTCACAACATTCATGTAGCTGATTGTTGCCCTTTCTGCATGTTACTAAGAAAACATGTTTCTTTCTTTGGCTTCTTGTCTTTCTCTGTCTGTTGTTTCTCTGTCTGTTGTTTCTCTGTCTGTTGTTTCTCTGTCTGTTGTTCTCTTTATCCGCTACACATCTTTCTCGTTTCCTCAGTGTTGCGGAGAGACAGGAACAGAATAAAATGTCTATGAGTAATTTGGCCACAGTTTTCGGCCCCAGCCTCTTGCGCCCCCCGGTGGCTCGTGTCGACATTTCTCAGGAAGTGGCTGTTCAGGCGAGTACAGAGCACAACTTATAATAACATTTTTGTTGAAATGTTGAAATGTTGAAAGTTCTCCTAACATTACTGCAAGTGTTTTAGATAACTTTGAGAACTTTTAGAGAACATTAGCCAACACTCTGAGAACGTTCCCTGTTTGTCCTCTTTGGACATTTCATATTTTTATTCATGAAATAATACATGAATTGTCACAGATGCACTATTATTATTACTTGAAGCACTTTGGTCTAAATCGCATGTTGACGTGTGTTTTCTCTTGGTCGTAGGTTCAAGTGATTAATCTCTATCTGCAGTGTCAGAACCTTCCAGAAGCTGTTCTTACGAGACCTCTGGACATAGTAGAGTTAGAGACATGAGACTCCAGCTGCCAGACTCCAGCGTTTAAAGAGTTGATAGTCTGTACATTTGTAAGATCTGTTTAGCTATAAGCTTATTTCTGTTCAGCTTGTTCTAGCCCCTTAATTTTGCAGATGAACAATATTTTTGAATGTAATTAAAAGAAACTGAGATGAGCACAAGTTAAGCGTGTTTCAGCATGTGTCATTGTTACTGTTTAAAACAGACATTCCAGTTACTGCTAGTGTGAGAGAAGCAGTAGACAGTGAAGCGTCACCTCAGCCAGTTGAAACGCACAGGAACGTGGTCTTGGGTGTTAAGTAGCACCTCATTGAAACAGAAGCTCTGGGTGGGCTTAGGGTAGAACAGAGGAGAAAGGTGAAGTGAGATACTTCTAATATCCTAACACAGATGGCCAGTTCACTCTTACACACACACACACACACACACACACATGCAGAGGTCACTAATAACTCTGCCACTCTCTCCTCAGCCCCTCCCCCTCCATGCAAATCAATCCGCTACAGTTCAGCTTCAACAAGACCAAGTTCACCACGGCATGAACCAGTACTTCAAAGAGATCCAAGCTTCCTAACCTCCCCAGAGTTTGCTGTGTGCTGCTTTTTACCCCACCTGGCTGGGCTGGGATTCTCTCTCCCTCCCTCTGCCTGATTTTGACTTTGATCCATAATCCCAGCTTGGAAAAGCGCTGCTGTTCCCAGCTTTTAACACAGGAAAAGTGCAGCAATGTTAGATGTATGCTGTAACGCCATCCAGACATGCCCCGGTTTCAGCAGAGCATCAAATGGTTTATGAAGGAAATCAGAGCTTGTAGCGCAGGGTTCCTGCGGTTAAGTGCTAGTGCAGCGACGACAAAGAAGTTTTCCATTAGGATAGAGTGATTGATTGAATGGAAAAAACGAACAGCCTGTATTATTAGTAATGCCTTCACTGGGGTTTGAACCTCAGCAGACAGGTATCTCCAATCTGTTAGTGTAACTCCAGACAGCTTAATCAAGGCTCAGAAGCTCTTTTTAAAGCTGCTATCTGCAACTTTTGTTTGTTTGAAAAGGGGTCTGATTTTGTGGGAACTGTGAGTTTATCTTCATTCGTCTGTGTAGTTCATGTTGTTAAACAGAAAGACGATTCAGCTACTAAGTCACATGTCCATCTGCTGAGGATGATGTCGTGTTTGTAGCTTGTTCTTACAGCAGTAGTTTAATCATGTATGTTAGGAGAATACCTCAACTCAGTTTTATGCTTCAAACAGAGATGGCCATAGAGAGGCCGAAGTTAAGCGTTAGCTTCATTTGAGCAACTGCTAGAATATCTTCAAAACGTTACCGTTGTGAATGCAATAGAAACAGGAAGTCATTTTTATAAATTCTTTTATTTGAACTTGGATTTGATGAGGATCCGCATACACCCTCACAGAAATGTGGAGGTATTTGTAGAGTAATAAAGAGAATCAGTGACTGTACCACAGCTGGCACTCATTTTATTAGAGGTAACATGGAGCAGGAATCTTGTTGCCATGGACGCAGTGTGTTCGTATGAGCGGCATGCATGCAAGAGATCAACTGGATTGACCTCGTCACTCTCGGGTTAACAGAAGCCGTGTGTGTATCTGATTTCCTTGTGCTTGTCTGAGTGTGTGTGTGTGTGCTTGACTTAAAGAAGAGCGTGCTGGCAACACTGTTCACCGACACTGGTCTATGATTGAGAAAGAATATGAGAGAGAGAGAGAGAGAGTGCAGTACAGCTTTCTCAATGTACCATAGGCCTCAGGTCTTGTAAAAATTCCACTTAGCAGCCAGTAAACACAGAACCGTATCTTACTGTAGGGGGTCATAGTGTATTTACATGGAAGAACTGCAGGGGAGCCCCTGTTCATTTTTTATGTTTTGTGTTTGAAATGTCACACATGTCACGTATCAAGACGTCTCACAACTGTGTGTCTAAGGGGGATCAGATAGTGTTAAGAGTGTGTTATCTGATACACACACTTGGCTGCTAGACAAAACAGAGAACATGTGGATATAACATGTGGAGCACACAGTTCCTGTGGTATCATTCTGAGAAGGCAAGCAGAAGCAGTCTGAATCCTCATGCTGTGGGAAATTTCTTACACTAAATTAACAGTCGTCAGTCAGTCAGACAGGAACGCTGGGAACAGGTGTATCATTGTCCCACATGCTTTAACTCTCCATTTGTCTCTTCCAGTCTCATGCACTAACTTTCCTCATGTTTAAGTCATCTCATGCCTCTAATTAACCTTCTCCTTCAAGTACGTCTTTTGTATGGAACACATTTATGAAATATAGTCATTAAATAAACGACGTGTGTGTTTATGTTATTTATTATGAGGTAGAGTGTTAAGTAAATCTGAAGAAAATAATCTCACATTGTGGTACACAAACATTCGTAACATTTACATGATGAAAGATATTTAAAAATGTTCACAGGAAAACTTTAACAGGCACTATTTTAAAGATCAGTTTATGTATAGAGTTTGAATTCATCAATAGGGTTTTAGCCTCGAGTACAAAAACGTTTGAAACATGCTTGAATTGTGGAAGCGCTACATGCATGATGTCACATGAAACCACACACAAGATCATCAGTGACGTCATCATACCAGATCTGAGCTGAAATCAGTGTGCCTCATGAATTCAACACAATCATCTCTGACAGTCAAACTTACGGTGAATATGAGCTGCTGTTTAGCACAACACTGAAGAACGCAACATTCCATTCATAGTCAAATCAACATTCAGTTCTTTTACAGTTTGGTAGTTTTTAATGCGTATCTTCCTGGCTGGAGGTGTAAAACTCTTGACATGAACATATCTGCATGAACCAGGTGTCTGAAAGTACCTGAACACATGACAAAACAATACAAGTTTTCTCTGAAATCTATTTTTTATCCAGATCCTAACTCTGAATATGAGAACATGACATTAGACAGTCTCATATATTCACAACATGTGAATATTCAGTGGCTTCAATGGCTCATAAGTTGACACACCGTATATAACAGGACTAGAGGCTGACCGACAAACGATCCTCATTTGTCAGATCTCATGATGTCTCACTTCGTCAGACAGGTTGCAGGGGGGACCATGTTGGACACACTGTCGGCTGGTCATGCTCACTGGCGTGACTAATCTTTGAAGTGACTACAAGAGGATCCGGTGTGTTCTGCAACACATTCTGTGTCTCCTGAGAAGATGTAACATATCTTCCACTCAGGCTCCTGTTTTCAGCCTTACGATCCTCCTCTTTCTCCTGATGCCTGGCTGTATTTAGGCTTTTTCCACGTATGTGTTTGTGTGTTGTGTGTGAATGTTGATGTGGTTCAGACAGCAGTTTCTCCAGATGTGGGGGTGTGTATTCCTCATATGCGTTTAGGTCAGAGTGTTTCTGCGCAGTGCTGTTTCTCTGGGGACACTTTCCCCTGATGTCCTGCCCACGAAAGCCTCTTAATTTTGGGCTCCAGTGTTCCCGCCACTGCAAAGCCATCGTGGTGCGGTCCGCAACTAATCGCCTCTCCTCAGGGACCCAGCTCTGCCCACTTTCTGCTGCACCAATCAGAAGGAAGGTTCGACCCACCTGAAGTGCAGGGCAGCCACAGCTCAGGTCCCGGTCAGGAATCCAGAGTGCCTGATGGCCTCGCTTTACATGTGAGGAACCTGTTCGGAAAACCGTCTGGACCACCACAGAGAACTGCCACCAGGGACCTGAACGTTCTCTGCTTTTCACCTGCACCTTCAACACTGAGCCGGAGCATCCCAGAAAACAGGGAAAGACAGTTAGATAATATGACCAAACATCTTCAACATGACTGTACTTCAATGATCTTTTTCATGTAAGTGTGATATGAATATGTACATGACTAAAATGGATCTATGAAAAACATTAATGACTCACAGTACAAATGTGACAACTTGACTGTATTTAACACTGTGAAACAGCATACAGTAACAGTGTCGTGTTACTGTAACAGTGCAGCATACAGTAATACAGTAACAGTGTCAGGATACTGTAACAGTGTCGTGTTACTGTAACAGTGCAGCATACAGTAACAGTGTCAGGATACTGTAACAGGACATACCATAGTCCTTCAGGCAATATGTTTCTAAATTCATTCTGACTTTAGCTTGGAAGGGCGGACAGTAAGAAAGACACTCCTCACCTAGAGTTCAGAAGTGAGAAACGTTACATCACAAAATGAAACAAGCAATGTTTGTTTTTTATCACTGGAAAAAATAATGGACAAGAAAAAATATTTAAAACTCTTATGAACGTCTTAAAATTCAATTCATTTATACAGTACAGCTTGTAAAAAACGAGACCACCAGTATGAATCCCCCCACCATGAAAAGAGACTGTGTGCTGTATGACTCTATTCATGAGTTTAATAGAACTCCAGATCCAGTACTGAAGTGCTGTGAGTTTTATATGTAAAACACAGTGCTGGAGTCTCCAGAGAGCTGGCGGGCCTGTCTGCTGTTCAGTTCAGTGGAATCACTCAGCAGTACCAGACTGTGTTAAAACACGAGGTATTACTAAAGCAGCTGCTGCAGGTATATGTTACTATAATCACAGCACACTGTACAATATAAACATGTTTTACTCATACACAACATAACTGAATCATCTAAGTTTTAACCTGTTGTCTGCTGGAACTGAGCAAGCTATTTCATTTGCTCATGTTTTATGTGAGAGGCGGAGAGGAAAAGGATGTGCTTAAAAATCCTGTTTAATATAAACTTGGTTGATTCATGCAGAGTCAGTTGAGCTGATGTAACCTGCAATGAAACGGCAAACAACACGATAACGATGCACACATCTGATCCACAAGGGGGCAGTGAATCCCAATTATTCAGTTTATCATTTCACAAGCAACAGTTCAGAATCCTGCTATCAGTCATAGAGGAATTGTGTACCTAAACTTTATGAAGATCAAAGTTTATAGTAAAAAAAAACTGAAATGAAGGTAAAAATAAAATCAGTTTCATGAGAACCTGGATCTTGTACCAGTTGCCTTACCAATGCTGTACTGAGGCTGGTAAACTGGGGTGGGTGGTGCGACCTCCTGAATACCTGAATGAACAACAGAGAGAGAGAAAGAGGACGAGGGTCTCATTAAATTACAGCAAGCAGTGACAAGTTTATTTGTGTGTCTTTCATTCTGTCCTTCCTCTTTTTCACACCTCACTGAGGGTGACTCATTCTAATCCCTGTGGTGGCTCATTAGAGCATACCGCCTGTGTGTGTGTCTGTGTGTGTCTGTGTGTGTGTGGAATGTCTGTGTCAAAAACGAATGTATGTTTGTCACAGTGTGTGAACCTGGACAGTTTTGTGCATGTGTGTGGTCCTCTTAAAGGTCAATAGGGTCACCTATCAGTACGCTCTCTGTCACACACATACATACATACTGCCTGTGATAGGTCTGCAGTGCTGGGTCAACCATATATTACCCATGACTTCTGTACTTCTGCCCACATCTCCTGACACAACTGGGGCACTGACACTTTATACCCCTCCACCCCCCTCACAGACTCTCTAAACTCCTCTGGCTATAATTCATATCAAACGTCAAGAGCCCGATGCTTCGAATGCTTCACTCAAAAAGATACATGTTTGAGACGTGCGTTTTAATGCGTTTGTAAGCTTAGCAGAGTCTAGCAGGCCTCTGGTGAGGGCTGGCAGGGTTTGTGGATGTAGGCCGGAGGAATCTATTTGCTAAAAGGTTACAGTAGTCGCAAAAGATGCAGGATAGTTTAACATGGATAACATGAGACTTCCTGGTCAATGTTATCCAAAATAAAGACCCCCCACAAATCTTCAACCGTTGTGCTAATAATAACGAGCTCTGGGTCACTTAGCCGGTGATAAACGACGACTGCTCCATGAGACACGGCAAGCGGTTCGCCGGTCGGTGCTGGTTGCGTTTTTAGCTGCGGCTCGCCTTTGGTGGAGGAAAGATGGGACCTCACACTATAAATATCTATGTTGAGTCGATGCATGTGGAACAACAAACAAGCTCTTCTATCACTGAGCTGTAACCCGTGAAGAATTATGAGTCTGTCGTGATGGAGCGGCGCTCCTCCGGTTGAACAGCGCAACAGGTGTCACCCGCCACACGGTGTAACTCGATTAGAAATGTAAAAGCATTCTGCGGCTTGGGGCGCTACATGAACTTGGAGTTTTAAAACGCAACGCTACTCAATGGATTATCACTTATTTACACAGCAGGTACAACTGCAAAGCAAAACACCCGGAAATCCCCGGAAAGCTGACTGCAATGTTGATGAAAGCCAAGTGACACCAGCTGAGACGTTCTGGGACTTTGTGCGGTACTGGAGATGAGGAGGAGGTTTGGAGCTACAAAGAGAGACTTTAAGTAAACCCAGTACAGCTGTGACGCAACAATGATACTGAGATCAGAGATTAAAATGAAGAAATTTAGTTTAATTGGATCAAGAACAGTTGAGATGAAAATAAGTCAGAAAAACAACAACACAGAGGCCCAGAAAGAACTGAAAACAGCCCTTGATGTAGAAACTTTACTTGTTATCAGCCAGAATAAAATCAACCCATATGAAATCTGAGATATATCTAAATCTACATGAAAACACATTTATAATGGAATTGTTCATGTCTGAATTTCACAGATTTAATAAAGTCTGAGGAGTTGTAATACTTACGGACGCAGGGGCGGAGGGGAGAGTGGCCTTGCTTATACCCAGGGGCACAGCGGTTACACCTCTGCCCCGTGACCCCCTCTCTACACAGACATTGCCCTGTGGACTGGTTGCACCAATGGCCCACGGCACCCATCGGGTGGCACTGACATGCTGAGCAAGAGAGAGAGAGAAAGGGAAAACTAATATGACAAGGCGGACACAATCTTGCTCTACAGATGTATAGACATGTAAAAACAGGTTCAAACTGTGATCAAAGCAAACACAAGCAAAAGGGCAAAAAATGAAAGTGATAAACCACACATATGATTGACCAAACAATGAGAAACCTCAGTTTGTATGAGGAAAACGCAAGAACAATCAGTGACAGCATACATTATATTATTATAAATTAGTAAGGAACATAGAACAATAAAGAAAGATTGTATGTTAAACATACACATGTTGAGAGACAGTGTGATGGAAATTAACGCAGGACTAGTGAAGTTAAAGACATGAAGAGAAGGTGTGCTCATGCTGTGGTTCATGTCCTCAGCTCAAGTCTCTGCTCTTTGAGAAACAGCTTCCCCATAAAACATGTTTGTGATGGCTGGAGGACCACTGAGAAGACAACTCTGCCTCTCTGCTTCTGCTCAAACCTTTTCCATCCAAACAAAAGCTCCAACCATCCTACAAACATTTATATCCTCTTAAAAAGTCAGTCCTGTTTCAACATTAACAAGTTCTAAATCTTTCAGTTTCCAAATATTTCAAGATAATTCTATTGCGCTTTACTTAAATATTTAGGTTTTGTGATATTTTTCAGAACATGAGTTAGCTGTTGTATACATTCACTTTTAAGTTGTACATTAAATGACAGGTAAACATGTTGATGTATGACACGCATGCTCAAGCGCGCGGGGTAAACTGATGTTATATTGGGTTGCATTGGAGAAAATGCTCTCTGAACATGCCATAGACACGAGAGCTGTCAAAGGGCAAAAGTCAATGTACATTCCACTGCTCACAGTGTAGTCATAACATAGACACAGACTATACTGCACAGAGTCACACACCTCAGAGCCCAACGAAAACATGTTTTTAGTGTGAAAGAATGATTCTTTCTCTTCCACACCAGCTTACAGTGGCTTAAAACATGTTGAAACATGATTTCCACACACAACACACAGACATGTGGACTGTTACTGACGTTGGCAGGCCTTGCGATGACTGAGTGGTCTGCTGTGGTCGCGTGTGTATCCATTCTGACAGAACTGACAGTGGCGACCCGTCGTGTGATGTCGACACTTCAAACAAACGCCTCCGCTGACTCGACCGGACTGCTGATACACCGCCATACTGAACCTACACTTAGTAGAGTGACCATTACATTCACATGCTGGGAGAGAGTGACAGAGGCAGGCAGAGTGAAAAACACAACAACACATAAGCCTCATTTTAATAAAAAGACGTGGCACTTTAAATGATGACGTAATGCAGATTTACACATTGCATTTATAATATTTTGTGGAAATAATGCACTGAAAATGACCTTTTTAGACAATAGTGATGAGTGTTTTTAATCTCAGTGAATAGTTACGTTCACAAATACAGACACACACACACACAGGCGTATAACTCACGGACGCACGGGTGTGGTTGGCTAGGCGTGGCCCGTTGCCATGGGCGATCATAAAAAAAATGCTCACATACGTCACAGTCTGGCCCAGATGTATGATGCTCACACTGACACACTGCACGGCCCTGGTTGTCACGACGACAGTGAGAGGCGTGGCCATTGCATTTGCACCTGCCTCCAACCTGCAGGTCGGAAAGGGCAAGAGGGGGTTTAGATGGGGCAGAAAGGGCAGATGGGGTGAGGTGGTGTGGGGTTTTTCTCCTTGATTTAGAACGAGATTTCTCACTGTCTCCATTGTTTCGTCTTCTTCTCAACTCTCGCCCTCTGGAGCCCTGCTGGACATTTAGGGACCAATTACACGTGCCATCTTGACACGACTTCCAGTTTCCCTTTTTGCGGCCCCTCACCTTACCTCTCCCCACTCTGCCCTGAGATCCCACCTCCTCCTTCCGGGTGATATTATGTTCAGTTTGCTGTAAAGTGCTTTTATTCTGATTCCTTGATGTGGATTTTTCTGTCTTTTTGACTTGAAACGTTTCCCACATCTCTGATGTTTTAGTGTCTTTCTCCCCAAACTTCAGAACTTTCTCCATCTTTCCTCTCCCTGCCCTCCATCTTAAAGCACCTCCCACCTCATCCAGTTTCTCTTCCTGCTTTTTCATTTTATTCAGTGATCGGTTAAATACTATCTTTATGTCTGTGGCAGTCACCCAGTCCTGGAGCCCTGGACTGTAGTCAAAATCTGGTGAGGAAGGACGTCCATCCAAAGCTGAGAAGGCCAGCACAAGATTTCCACGATGCTTCTGCAGTGGTCTGGGATCTGAACACAGAGGTTCTGTCTCCTGGTGCCTCGTCTGAGCAACAGACTGAGCAGGAAGGCCAAACATTTCCATACAGTTGCTGGAATAAAATTGTAGGGGGCGCCAGCTCCTACCAAAGTCCATTGACTTTAAGATGGAGATGGAGTAAGACTCCACTGACTCCACCTGTTGACAAAACTGAAGACTAATGTAAGTGATTTCAAAGCGTCTGCCCAGAGGAATCATGAAAGTCCAATCCCTGCCAATGGAGTCTTCAGCGGGCATCCAGCACGTCAGATTGTGTGGGTTATGAAGGTCAGTTAAGGTGCTGATGTTTGTTCTGGGTCCTTGCTGGAGATTCTCCATCGACACAGGAACCCCATATGCAGCATTGATGAATTCTGACATGCAGTGGCGTGGACGCCCATCCAGATGGTAGCAGGGGTCATGTGGAGAGGTCCAGCTGAGAGGAGACTGAGAAAGAAGAGGTGACAGAAGAGAGAGAGGGAGAGAGGAAAGGAAGAGGAGGTGGAAGGAGATGGTCTGGATAAGAGGGGAGTGATATCTGGACATGATGTCATCGAGCCTGTAACAGCAGGGAAGAAGAAAAAAGACAAAAACAATATTTTAAGAAGTGAAATGAATGTTCTGTTTACTGATAGATTTACATGACATCAGAATGAAGACTGAACAGGTGACAGCATCATGATGTCCATGATCTCAGACCACAACCATCTGTGCCACTATTCAAAACATCCCAGCTCATGTCTCTGGAGCATCTATAAATCAACCATTTACTTACATAATCCAGCCAATCAGTGACATATCTGTCAGTAAGACTCCTTCCTTTACCTGGTCTATGTCAGTTAATGCAGCTTATAAAGATTCTTCTTGACATGTGAGGCTCATAGAGAAGGGACAGGGCAACTGAAAGTGTAAACATGGAGAGATTGCAAGGGATGACAAAAAGCATGTGGAGCAGCTGTTCCAATATTCCAGCCGCTTTACCATTCATCATATTTATGGCTTATCCACCCATCCACCCTTTTAATATAAACCTGCCCGATGTATTGAGAGTCGAGAAGAAGCAAAGATAATCTTCAGTTACCAAGAAGAAGACAAAAGAGATTTATATAGTAAAACCAAGATTCCTTGTCATCATTTTTATTTTAATCTGTCACTCTGCCACAGCACCCTGAGCAGTGTTTGGTTACTCCCCAGTATATAATTTAAAAATAAAGGCATTTTAAAATGGAGATAGTATTACTGCATGTGTGTGTGTGTGTGTGTGTGTGTGAGAGAGAGATGAGGACGCAGAAATAAGAGGATGTGTACTAAGATTAGAAGATAAAATAGAGTGGCAGATTTATAGGCTGAATGTGAGAAATGCATGTACAGCTTGAGCCTTCATTCAGCTACTTCCTTTGGAAAGACCAGAGTAAGTCTGTACCCGTCCGTCTGCTGGCACACAGTAATGAATCTCTGCCTGTCTTCCTCTTCTTGGCCTGTGACACAGGCCGTGTATTTATCTGCTGAGAATCAACACCACAGCAGCTTGCGAAATCTCTCCTGCAGACATGAGAAACAATGCACTAACTCTTCCCTAGACAGACTGATATAAAGAGCTGGCAACGTTTGGCTGAAGAGGCAGACGGGTAGCATCTGAGGACAAACACACACACACTATTGAAACTGGTGTTCAGTCAGTGGATATCAGCTGTCAAACTGTTGGAAGTGAATCCTACACTAACAGATGAACAGTGTTGTCTGCTGAACACATGCGATTCCATCAAACCGTTTTCTCCAGTGGATCACCTGCCCTCGGAGTTCTGAGAATATTCCTGATGAGAATATTCCTGCATCCGGGTGATTGATGATGTCCTAACAAGAGTTTGACATGGACAGTGAAGTCAGCAGGGATGTGTAAACGGCCGCTGGGACAGACGAGTCACCTCCCTCGGTTAGCCCAACAGCTGAAATACGAGAAGCTCGAGGGAAACGGAGGTCAAAAGAGTGCTGACCTCCTTCTCTTTACACTCCCTCTTACACTGCAGTTGCCCCTCTTTATTGTGTTTTGGGGGTTCCTGTGATTTTATACTCAATATAAAAGGAATGGGAGACATTATCTTTAAACATGGTCAGATGGCTGTTCAGCGTGAGGTGATAATGAACGACCAGCCGCGGTACTGTCCAGCCTTCCTCCCGCCGTGGCGCATTCCCGGGATCCAGTGTTCGGCTCGCGATCATTCCACACATGTCACAACGTGCCCCGGGGAAAACTGAGAACACTGTGAGAAACTCATCCGCATTAATTGATCGTCTGATTAATTGAATCTCCGGTTTCAGAGAAGCGGCAATATATCTGAGGAGGACGCGTAAGGCTGTACGTTGGGAAAGTGATGAGGGTGTGAAGATATATTACACGGCTGGCGGTAAGACAGAGAGGCGCGAGCTTTGAGAAACAAGGGCGATTTTCCGTGCATTTATACTGTTAATTTAATAATCAATCATTGTACATGCGTCGAATATTAATCCTTAAATATAAAGTGAACTATTACAGATGTGTTCGTGGTTATGTTTAGCATAGCAGCATGTACCTACTGTATAGATACAGAACATAAACTCACACTGGACTTAGCTTTGAAAATGATATGAGTCCATCTTCATAAACTACCGCAAAGTCAAAGAGAAACGAGCGGAACCCCAGCCAACAGGGAACGTTTTTAGAACGTTGATTTATGCGTTCTTAAAGTTCTCTCAAAGTTATCAAAAACGTTATTGCAGTAACGTTAGTGGAATGTTTTTGTAATGTTATGTAAAAAATATGTTCTTAAGTAGTTAGTGGAATGTTGTAGAATTGTGCAAACATTACAGAATAAAAAAATGTATAACGTACCTAAAACCAATAACGTACCTAAAACCAAGCAATCACGTTAATACAACATCTAAAAAAATCGACGTTTTGAATGTTCCCAAAACTTTCGAAACATCATTTAACATTGTTACTTTTTTAACATCATATATGTTCACTAATTTAATACGTTTGCCCACAAAGTCTATAATACAAACGTGTTCACCAGCACGAAAATATTGGGAGAGAAGTCAGCAGTACCAACGCTAATTTTAGGTGTCTTTTTTATAGCCACGTGTGAGCTGTAAGAATCCCCGATGACAACCGTGATCTTGACACTAAGTGTTCCTGCCTCGTTAGCAGCTCCTTCAGTCTAAATCCTTAAAGCCGCACACGGACGGAGAGCATCTATTCTAACGAAGCAAACTAAGCCTGTGTGAGCCATGACAACCTTTTCAGAACTGTCAACTTCCACAAAACAAAACTCGCTTCATATTACATGATTAAATGATTGAAAACGTTACGTCTGTCAAAATGATGTTTTTGTTATGGCCGACATCATGAAATAACAACAAACACGTACGTTCACAATGCGTGTATTGTCTAGCACAACAAAACAGATTTAGAACGTGATAAAGGATTACAACACACACACACACACACACACACACACACACACACATTTAGCTGTGCTCTTCTTGGGAGAGCTGATACCTGTCTTTCTCCTCCACAGTGCTGCACATCTGAAACTGTAGCACTTGGGTTTGTTTAGGACATATGAGAACGATCGGGCCTGCTTAACACATTTTAACATTCTTCGTCATGGACGACACTCAGCTGACGTTGTACTAAAGCTGTACGTGCGTAAGATAATGAAATAATCGGATTCAAATCCATGATTTATAACTGTTAGGTCAATCGTCCGTTATTAATAAATCAATCAATGTCTGCTTGAGACACGTTTTCCCCAGACGAATAATGTGAAGGGTAAATCATAACCCAGCGAATTCAGCCGAACGCTTATTCTCTTGTGCATCCAAATACCTACAGTACAGTTCTCTCCCTCTCCCTCTCTCTCTCTCACACACACACACACACACACACACACACACACACACACACACACACACACAC
>JAZGTI010002083.1:0-38719 GCA_036877585.1 Botia kubotai
TGACATGTTTTGATTCTGGCTGAATACAGCAGGCGTAACCCACAGAGAAGAAAACTCAAGCCCTTCCCTTAACTTCCCTGAAGAAAACTTCAAGTCCTGTGTATTCTCACGGGGTGAATTCTCTGGATGAATGGTTTTCTCTTCCTCTGTAATACTGTGGTATATGCTTACACAGAAAGGTAACTGATGAGTCGTTTCCACACAGGCGGAGGATGGCCACAGTTGCCATGGCAACAGGTTTATCAGATACTGACTACTTCTCACTGTAGGTAAAGCCTGTGATACAACCAGTCTTATTTACAGCTGACACCAGGCTTACTGGCCCGGTTGACTCACCCAGCTGTATATGCATTTGCATGATATATAATCAGTGGGCAGATTCACATTTGCTTGGTAAAATGCATCTGTACTGTCTTAGTAATGCCATACACCTCTTACACAACAGATAATACAGACTCTTCATCAGCTTGTTATGATCAGCTCTTTTTAACACAATCACCTAAACAGTCCTATAAGAACTAATTGTATATTACGGCATACATTGCATAAACATCACTAAATGCTCTTTCACATCAAGAACTATAACGCTAACAGAAAAGTAAAAATAAAAATGTTCTCCATGTAAGAGAATAGCAGCCCACACCACAACTATTACGATACAGAGGAAAGATACAGTTGGGATCAATCTGAGCAATTTATTTCTGGCTTATATGCACGTTAACACTGACAAATAATCAAAGGCAATTCGAATCTAAAGGGCTTCAGTGCATAAACCTAAAATCAACCTCCTGGTACTGTCCATTGGTGTGGATGCTAATTTGCTTACTGTTAAAGTTATTTTTATAGTTTGTGTTTTTGGTGTAAACAGGCCTTAACTCCTTTAAATACAAGTATTCATTTCAAGGAAAAATCAGTTTTGTCCATTTTTTGCACCAGATACATATTTAAAACCAGACCATTGTGCATTTAATTAAAATATGTTAATCTAATTGTATTTAGTTCTGTAAATCCATTTAAATATAATAATAACATGACAACTAATTAATTAAATGAGATAATTACATTACGTCGTAGCATATACACTGAATCTACATTACAAAAATTTGCTTTAGAATTATATTATTGATACTTTCGTATCAATAAATACTGTATAATCCTCTCAGTGTCTACAGGCCACAGCAATCTATTCGACTGAGACAATCTGTCACAAGGACACATTCTTCCTTTTGTCCCTGTTGTTTTTTTAATTGTTGGTCCAAGTACACATGCAGACAAACATCACAAACAGCATTAAGATGCTGTGTCAAGTAAAAATAGTTCAGCTTGTCAGGAGACATGTCCTGAGATCTGCAGCTTTGTTCCATTTGGTTGTGTGAGGAACCCACAATCGTGTCTGGTGTGAACGGCTTTGTGCAGCCTGCGTAGTTTGGTGAGACTACAGACTTGAACTGATGGTATATAACGATGGTAAGAAAATTCCTCATTATGGCATTGACATACAAGTCAGAGGCCACAAATAATTCAGTTTTCAATGCATTATTTTATTCTGAATTAATCACAATGCATTATTTTATTCTGAACGTGTTACAGGGACAGCTGTAATAACAACACAATTGTTATTAATAATGATTGTAGAAATTAAAGTGAGCTGCAACAGTTATCTAGGGTATGGCCTGCTCTTTAATATGCTTTTTAATAAAGTGCTATGGATACTAGTAAAATGCTATAGGAATGGGGTATGTTGTATGCCACATGACCCAACCAGAAAATTGGTCTTATCGTATCTGCTTATCGGAGGTATAATCATGAAAATCTATGGATTTTTGGGGTAATCAGCTAACCTAGCTAGTTGTTTTAATTTTTGCTAATTTGTTCTCTTTGAACTTGTGAATGTCAGTGGGATACTGTATACGCAATGGTCATCTTATTTTGCGCATCTTTGGTGGCTCCTTTGAAAGCATCTTGAGTAAAGCAGATAAGTTGTGAAGCAAATATTAAAGACCTTGCCCGGATGCAATGAGACCTGTTTTGTATAAAGCCTTTTGTAAATCTGTGATCTAAATGAGTACACTTGGAGAATACAATGAGAATACTACAATAAGACCTATATAGCTATAAATCACCTTGTTGGATACAGACAATTACTGACAACAGCATACTAAGCCATTTGAGGCATTGGTCACTGACTACTGAAACAGGGAGTTTATTGATTTAATAATCCACCAGGTGTAAACTGTGATTCAGATTGCTAAAAACAGATTTCTTTAACAAGATTTATGTTACGAAATATACACCTAGTACAGACGATAACTAGCACAAAGGATACTTAGTTTAGAAAATAGCTATCATAGATAGAAATAGTTGGTGGCTAAAGCTAATACTTAGGGTTAGGTATAAAAACAAACTAAATAATATACTAAATGTAACTGGTTTATAAAAAAGGCAAGCAAGAGAAATGATATACAACCACTTTTTTAACTTATAAACATTTTGTAACTTGTGTTACATGCTTTTTTCTTTTCCTAACAATACTGCCGTGTTAAGCAATTCTCCCTGTACATCCATAAATGGTCACAGTAGTACAGAATTCCTCTCATTAAGATGGATTTGTAGGTGTTTGGTGTGTACAACAGGTGGGAGGAAGCACATGACAGAAAAGGAGAACTCACAGTCTTCCCTCATGAGCACACAAAGAGGATCTCCTGGCAACCACAACCACTCGCTATTGAGTCATGTGTCTCAGTGGCTGAGGTAGGCAGTGCACTATTCAATCTGAGGCTTTACTGGGACACACCTGATACTCCAATACTGTAATCCCAATAAACCTTTCCACAGGCCAATAGCCTCCATCTTCGCATTCTATCCCAACCTCAACATCTTAAAATAAGTCCACACAAAGCAGTAATCTGTCTTTTGTTTTTTACCTAGATGAAATTTCTAAAAAAGCCCATATGTGTTTATTTAATTAGCTGAAACATCAAAAAGTATAAACGATCGCCATAAAAAAGACCAAATGCTTAAAACAGCCAAAAAGTGATGTAAAACTTAAATTTTTTTCTCCCCCACAAAAAAACGGTGTTTTCTCATTTTCTGAAGTGGTGCTTGTCGGTGTATGCCTCTGCTGTGTCACAAGGGTGTTATGGGCATCTGCCAGGGTGTTGATATAAGGTTGCATAAGATGTTCTGAGTTGTTGAGCAGCCAGTCCTCACAGGTTTTAACTGTGCGTCAGCTCTCTAGTTCAGTACAGTCAGTACAAGGCATTGGTCACTGACTACTGAAACAGGGAGCTTATTGATTTAATAATCCACCAGGTGTAAACTGTGATTCAGAATGCTAAAAACAGATTTCTTTAACAAGATTTATGTTACGAAATATACACAGAATATAGTACAGAAGATAACTAGCACAAAGGATACTTAGTTTAGAAAATAGCTATCATAGCTAGAAATAGTTGGTGGCTAAAGCTAATACTTAGGGTTAGGTATAAGAACAAACCTATAACCACAATACAAGCAAAAATAAACAAACATAATAGGGATAACAAACTAAAACAGAACTACAGATCTTGCTATACTAAATGTAACTGGTTCACAAAAAAAGGCAAGCAAGAGAAATGATATACAACCACTTTTTTTAACTAATAAACATTTTGTAACTTGTGTTACATGCTAACCCTTTGCCTCCAGAAATGTACTAGTAACTAAAGCATAACTGAAATGTATGAAGGATTGTGTAACTGACAAATGCTAATGCAAAACACATCAACATATCTATATAAAACAGGTATCTGTTCTAAAAATAAATGCTAAATAACTAAGTAACAAGATATAAGAATAAATAAGTAACTAAATAAGAACAAGTTTTTCCACTAAACACGTTTACTTTTTAAAATCAAAATGAGTTCTTTACATTTACAGCAAGCATCTTTCATCACTTATCAGTTAGTAATCTCTGTAAAATGTTAGGAGTTACTGTCAGAATTAGTTTACATGTTTCTCTAAAGGTTTTCTCCAAGAACACTGGCAACATCCCACTCACTAGAACAGAAGATAATCCTTTAGGATTAGGATAAAGAAATCCAGTAAACAGACTTCTCTCATCTATTATATAGGGAGGAATCCAGTGTCAATGATGAAACAATTAGAGAGTAGATATGATTGATTTTGAACCTTTGAACCAAGTGATATTTCACAACATAAGATGTCTGTCTTTTTCCTACAGCAGTGAATTAGCAATTAAAAAAATACCACTATAAACATGAACCGGAAGCGGAGTAAACATTCAAGTTAGAACACTACATTTATTGCAACAATCCCATAATGCACCTAATTCCGATTTCAGCCCTAATGTATTTAGTGACAAGTGTGGATGTAGAGTCATGCTGTTAAACAGTGTGCCTGTATGGTAATGTTGTAAAGTGATGCTACTACATTGGCCGTAACTAAATCTTGGCACAAGTCGTCGGTGGCAGTGCTGAAAGAGAATCATTTGGAAATGATTCTAACAACAAAATCTGGGGTGACATGACATGCCATTTGGGCAATCATCCCATCTGTGTGATCAGATGCTAAACCTGTGCTGTCAATCTGACAGTCCGGAGAGCAGCATGCAGCATAAGCCACTCCGCTCAGCCATTACTCTTTCATATGCTGATCGGCCTGTCATCAAGAAAATGACACTGACACACTGAGAACTGATAAAATGCAGCTAGTGGGTTTTCATTCATATGTGCTGGATAAGTCGGAGATAGCAGACATCTGTTCAATCAAATGAACCCTCTTAAAATGCTGGTAAACAGCACAAGGACAATTTTGTGAGCAACTGACCAGAGAAGCTGCACTCAAAAGAAAAATGAAAGTACTAATGAGAAGTACACACAGGGTACAAAAATAATTTTTCACCAGACACACCAATGGTGGGTGAATTGAGAAAATTAGTTTTTTTTTATCGAAATGTAATGTAATAATTATTTACCATGACACTTTTCTCATGGAATTATTTAGCAATTTTTCTTTGCATATGACTGACTAACAGTGCTGTGTATATGTTCTCACTGTAACACGGTACCTGCCACAAAACCGGTAAAACGGTACCTGCCACAAAATAAAAAAAAACACAAATTTTATTTAATTCACTTGCCAAAACCAATTTTTATTCATTTGGTGTCTGGTGAGTGTTACTTTTGGATCCTGAGTGCATGTGTTTCTTCTGGGTAACCTACTCTTAAATCGATGGATCATGGCAGAGGAAAAGAAGGTGAAAGAGACAGGGAGGCAAACAAAACTATCATAAACTCCCATCTTTCTTAAGAATCCAAAAATAGATGCTGTATATCAGCCAGCGTGTTCTGGAACAAAGGACAATTGACTAAGAAATTAGTATTTACGCAAGCAGCAGTTTAGCATCCAGCACAGGCTCTCTCATACATCACTGTCACACTGCTGTTTCCCCCTCCAGTTTAATCACACGAATGCTTCGACTTAAACTGTTTTTTATTACAATTCATCTAAAATAGACACTGCTTACAAATTAACTAAAACAATCTGTCCACACCTGAGCTGACTGAATATGTACAAGCATTTAAATCCTGTGAGTGGCAACAATTTCCTCACAGGTTCCTCATAGGTTTATCTGATCTTTTTATATAGCTCACATATTACAGTCATCTCATACGTAAGTTTTTGCAAGTTTTCATAATATAATTAATTACATTTTTAGAGAAAATAATAAATCAATCAAACCACCAGATTTAATTGTTTTAAACTTTTCTAAACAATTTTGCCACAGTCAGCTGAATCTTTGTATGACAATTTGAAAAGAAGGGCTATGGTAATCATAGCTCACAATGATCTTGTAGTATTTTGGGTTTGCGCTGGAAGATAAAAACATGGCTGATAGAATTCACTCACTTAGATCACCAGCAAATTAACAATGGATTCTAAATGAATGTCAATCCCGACAGAGCAGATGACATGTAATCCTATGGGCTGTGTATTAAGGATTTGAGAGGTTAATGCCATCGTCCGAAACACCAATCATGCCACAAGCCAAAGAGCACTGGTTAAATACTGCCACGTTTTACGCTTCTAGTTCTAGTAAGTGATTATGTAATCGTTTAAATTAATAACATCATGAGCATGAAAAAGTGTAGTATCTGAGTCTCCTAAAAACGTTTCTACCATCATCAGCCATTTTAAAGCATTACTGATTTACAAAAGTCACCCTGCAAAGCCACAATTATGTTTAATAATTAGCTGTAATTTGGTTGGATAAGAGTTCTAATATTTCATACAACATCACTGGAATCTGTCACTCTTTTTATCACTCTATTTGTCTGTTAGTAGCATTCCAGACAGACTGCTTGTTGTAAGAGCAAAAACAATACTGACACATGTCTGACACAGGATCACACTTCTAATCATGTTGTTGTAATGAATAACTGATGATATTTAGATCCACTCTTGCTAGTGTGACAGTTAGTACACTTACATGCACTTACAGGAGCCTTCGCACCACTTGAATGTTTTCATAGTACCTAAAAAATATTAGTGGAAGTTCACGCTTTTTTGGTGTGTTCACACCGTAGGAACTGGGAACGATTTTGGTTTTAGCAACACCTTTTAGGGGAACTAAATTAGCTCCTACTTGTGTATTACTTAGTTTTACTTTTAAAACTGAGTGAAATGTGTTATGCGTTAGGTTCTTAAAATAAGCCCATGCACACATTGTTCATATTTCACAACTTTGTTTTAGTCAAGTCTGTGTATCAGTGAGCTATAATATACTACAGTGCAGTACTGTTTTTTTGCCATGACCATTTGCTATTAGCACAACGTTATCAACCTAGCTACTGTATGTGTGAATTTACAAATGTAAATTGAAAATAAAAACATATTGATTGGGGCAGATTTCTGTTTGCATAAATGCTGCGGCTATTAACATGATGCTCTGCTATGAAGCATGTTCGCTGGCCATCAGTATTAATGATATCTGTGATCATTTCACAACAATTGTTACTACTTTTGTATGGAAAACACTTGTTATCGTCTTTGTAAATAGTTGTTTTTGGGTTTTTACTTACTCCTATTCTGATGGAAAATGTAATAAGGTAACTAATGGTTCTCAAGGGATCACTCTGGTTCCTGGTTCCTATAATTTAGTTCCTAGAACTACCCGGTGCGAAAGCGGCTAATTATTATTGAACTACATGGGGTGTTTGCATAGTCTTGCTACAGTATTTTTTTGACTGCCAAAGAATGCATGACACAATGCTAAATAGAATATTCGATGGAATGAAATTCTGGGTCACATATAGTAGTTTAGTTTAAAAATTAAAACATAAAAAACATGTGACTGTAGGTGAACCCAGTGACTGCATTGTCTGATCAGTGGGTCCTTCTGCTGTGTTAATACCAGAGCTAACACATTACTGTGACACACTTTCATTAATAACCCAGAGGCTTTACCCTGAGCTAATACAATGCATGCAATCTCCATCAGTGTAGAGAGAGAGAGGGATTACTGAGAAGCAGAGAGTGTTAACTACAGTCAGAGCAGAGATAAGCCAATGACTGATTAAAAGAGAAAGAGCTGTCAACTGGGGAAAGACATCACTGCACTGACAGCTATTGGTTTAGGGTACTCAAAGTGCCTTAATACCAGCAGCCAAACACTTCCAACTACTAAACATAGCTTACAGATCCCTGCTTTCGTCTACACAGGAGCTCTCCAAGACTCCTCTTATCTCATCAAGTTGATTATATGTGTGACTTGTAGTTCAGTCTCTCTTCCCTTTGCTTTCTCTAGCAGCTGGTTAGAATAAACTGTTGGCAGCAACTTTTAGGTACACCTGGAGGTACAAACCCTTCACAGCCTGTCCTCTACCTTTGAAACAAACCAGATCTGTGAAACAGAGCAGTAGATGAGCTCTGCCACCCACCTTGCATCCAAACATGAGGGAGATGGTGCTCTTCGTACAGGCCACTTTGCAGTGGCACAGCATGGGCGAGAAACAGTCCAACTTCTTGATGCTGGCCGACATTTTCTCACCACTATGGCAGCTGAGCCGCTCTGCCATGGAGGAGCCGGAGAGTCGCCTCCTCGTGCGATACTTGCTCCTGCCTCTCCGGCCACCCCCTGCTCCACCATCTCCCCCCACACCTCCTCCTCCTCCAGCCCCTCCACTGCTGCTGCTGCCCGCTCTCACCATCCACCCTCATTCCTCGTCTCACTCCATCACGCCAGGGAAGGGACAGCCAGTCTGTTGCCTTCATCCAGCGAGTTGTCCACACTTCCCCCTCTTGTTCGCCACTGCTCTTCTGAGTGCCTTTCTGCTTCACTTGCTCACAATGAAGAAAAAAAAAAAAATCACCTTTCTGTTCTCCTACTGGTTTTCCACACTCCCTCCTTCTCCTTCTTGATGAGCAATCTTACAGCTGTCTGTCAGAGTGGAGATGTTTACACAGAGGCACCGTTGGAGCCATACCGTGTGTGCGGGTAAACGTCATTTCCCAGTTAAAGCTTCTCCATCACTTCAGACGGACATCAAACAGTCGGCTTTTTTCCGAAAGAGAGATGTAGAACGCCACAGTGAGCACAACAAGCAGTGAGAAGTGAGAACAGCTAGAGAATAGGAGGAGAGATGAGAGGGGAAGGTGGGAGGGGAAGCTAAAGCTGTTGCAGCGCGTGGGGTTTGTCACATGGGCTCCGTCAAAGAGGAGTTGGGTTGAGACCATCTCATTCTCAGCGTGGGTGCTCTACGTCATTCAATACATTGAGAGAGAGAAAAAATCCAAAGTGGCTACCGGTGAGAGGAACAGAAAACGAAGAAACTCAGGAACATAGCCATCTATGGAGGAGGAGCAATAATAGAGTGACTTCATGCACATTTACACAGAGAAAGAAAGGGGGAGGGCGAGCTCTGAAACTGGCCAATAAGACAACAGAATGTCACTGGCAGCTGACTGGACAGTCTGGCTGTGACCTTTTCAAAATTGTCATTTCTCAACCGAATCCATACAATATGAAGAAGGACTTCTTGTGCTCATTTAAGTCAATTATACCTGTCATTTCCCATTTATAATGTGTAATAAGATGTCCGTAGAGGACTCTCACAGAACCAAGCGCTCAGGTCACTGGGCAATAAAGCACAGTAACATGGGGGAGGGTCTCCAATGACAAAGATCTCTCCAATGACTTTGCTTCAGGAAATGTTTAAATCAGCAGTCAAGCTAAGAGGGATGTAGCAAAATACTGAAATCCACACTAATCTAATCCTTACCACTAATGAGATTCTCTTCGTACAGTCATCAGAACATGCGCATACATAGCGCTATATTCTGTCTACCCAGCAATCCAACAATAAAATCAACTGACAGTGAAATAAAACTGTAATGAGCTAAAACACAATCATGCCTTAGTGTTTGCCACCATACAAAGTTCTTCCTTTTAGCTTGTCTACACATTACAAGGATCGAGTGTTGGGAAGATCTATGGTAGTAGTACTACTAACACCAATTACACCATTTTAAGTTACTTCGGTTGTCTGAGCGTCTCGCTATTTAAGTGTGACTCAGATCCTACCATCCCCATTACACGTATGCGTCACTCGGCATGCACACGCAACTAATGCTGGCATGCATACGCAACTAATGCTGGCAAACCCAATTCACGGCTAGTGATCAGGACACTCGTGGGCTGTGTCATGCAGATGCGTACAACACATTTTCTTTGAATAGCACAAATTTTGATCTTACTACTCAGTACTTACTAAGGCACTGTGAGTGACGAGCTTGAGTAAGAAAGGACTTGAAGACTCATGCTTTTATTTTTCATTATTAGCATAGTCCAAATTTCAGCCATTAAAAATTACTCATTTTACAGATCTCAACCACTGAGAGTGGGTGTAGATGGTTTACATGACTGAGAGGCTTTCTGATGAGTTCTGATGAGTGGCTTAGTATGGTCTGGGGGTTTTGACAGCACACAGAGGGAAAGACCTCAGCAGGACAAAAATTAACAGAGCTCCACTACTGCTAATGAGGGGAAGTGGACAGCACAGAGGAATTGATACAGCCTTGAATATTTGTTCATCTCATCTGTGGCTCCAGCCTATGACTCACTGATTTCTATTTAGAGTATTCCTTTAAGAGTACAATCTGTAACTGCTTTAAAAGGAAGCACCTGAACTGCTAGAATTAGCAGAGAGCGTAGGCGTGACTATCTTGAAAAGTGGGATTTATCTTTGAAAGTGTAGGATTACGACCATTACACTTTACCAGCTGTGTTGGGTAATGCTGGCCAGACTGAACAATCATAATTTCAACTATGAATTCAAGTACAGTTTGTTCAGATATTTGTCTTGCACAAATATTTTTTTCTAACAAAGGCTTCTAGAAAGTACATCTGGCTTTTTACTATGCTACAGATTGTTCTGACTGTTTGAGGGGGGTCTGCTTCATTACAAACAATTACAATACATCATTTCTTGGTTTTAGCCACTAATAAGCATGTAAACACTTCCTCTGAAACCCAGTTTAGCAGTACTCTTATCTTGTAAAACAGTGGTCTTAATATTTACACTCAATTCAGACCACATTTATTTTTAATCTCTAACTCATTTTTGCTCAAATTCTTATTTTTAAGAGGTGAGTAATACATCACAAAACTAATCATGGACTTAATTGCACACCTCCGCCATCCATGGATGTCAGTCTGCACTAGATCTGCAGTGGTGGGCAGATAAGTGTGTCCACAAGACTGCCTGTGGGGAATGTGAAATAAAAGCACACAGCTCCACCTTGTGGACCGATCGATATCGATATAGCTAAAAATCGATATAGCATGAGCCTAATGCCATTAAACTTACATATTTTCTCATACCGTTTTATAACATGCACTAAGCATTTCTGAAATGATACAAAAAGATTCTGAACTACACATATTTAATTGAGTAAAAGTGGTGCTAAATTATTTTTCATGCCAGCATACTTCCAGAAACACCAAGTAAGGTATGAACTGTACAACCATGCCCACCTTGCTGAGCAACCTTGTCAATCTCACACTATCTCCTCTGAATTAATTTTTATAGAATTATTTACACCTTCCATATGTAATGCCATATAAAGCCAGAAGAGGGAAGCAAATTAAATGAAAGTCTTATGGTGATGGTTTTCACAAAGCATCTGTTTGTGAGTGAATCTGAGAGAAGGGCAACTTTGCACTGGTCCTTGTGGAGGTGTCAGCATCAGCGCTGCAAAGATCACATAAGATGTCCTCCATACCCATCAACTCTCAAGATGCACGCAACAGCCCTCTGGTAAACATGGCAAAGGAAAACTTCCTTTTTCTTCAGTCCCATTAGGGCAACACCATATGTTGATTACTCAAAACATAATATGAACTCAGCAGGAATGATAGAAATGGTTTGCTCTGGGAGAAATAACAGAAGAGGGGTACATGTGTATTCAGATAGATGTGTATTCAAGTAAACGTTCAAAACAAAATTGTTCGCTAAAAAACTTAAATCATTCAATCATAAGAGCATAATATCCTGAAGAATATGAGCGGGCAACACAATAATAGCAAACCTGCAACAAACTCACCATACATCTAAACACTATTCATTTCAAGCCACCACAACTAGACTTAGATACTGTGCTGCTTTAACAAGACACTAAACACGTACATGAGAAGCATGAGGACGTTTCCCTTTTGTGACAGCCACACCCCTGATTACATGACACCGTGTGTCTCCACTGAGACTGCTCATTATAAGTCTGGAATAGCCTCTTTATTTAACATTCTAAACATTTTATTTCTGGCTTGATGTATTGCATTTTCATTATCTTTACTACAAGTCAAATGCAAAACAATTTCTATAAAGCACTTAATCTGTACCATCTGAACTAAAGCAGTTCAGTTATAGAATACAACACAGCTCTTTGAGGACGGTCTGCTGCTTATTTGAATGTTTACTTCACCAGCCTTTATTTCAATACATAGAGCATTACTCCATCAGAGCTGACCAGCAGGCTGCTGGCCCAAACTCAGTATTTTTAGATGAGGAGATATTGTGTTCCAGCCTGATGTCTCTGAGCCACCAAATGCATAATTCAGCAGAAAAGCAAACAGGAGAAAAAGAAGGCTTGCCTTCTTCATCGCCATGCATTTAAATGGCATTAGAAGCAGGGATTTGAGTCACATACTGTACGGCACCTTGCATTCGGATGGAAATCACATTGATGGTTGTTTAGAAGGCATTTATTTAAATGTATTAATGTTGCAAGAACCCTCAGGACATTATTTGCTCATGGGTTAAAAAAAAGTACAAACTTTGAGGTACCATTTATTTTATGGTGTCTCAAAATCTATTACATATTTCTGAAGAATGAGTCTGGCAGATAACATGTAATTTATTTGAAGGAAGTGATTAAAGGATACTGTAATGTCCTGAGGAGGAATGGTCTAGATCAGAGCCAATGAGTCATTCATTTGTGTGGATAATGCGTAGAATGACATTTGATTTAGGCTATGCCATAGCGATTCTCACACAGCCCTACTAAACCGTATTTAAACTGCACAAATGCAAGCTTGACTGAGCTGAATTACTTGTGTTTGTTTAATCCCTCAGGCCAGGCTATGGCTAGTTTTTATTACAGTGCTCTTTGGCACTGCTGGGTTTAATAGGCCTGCAGACTTATTAAAAGCATGCACTGTAAACTCTGGCCCCGATTAAAACATTTCACTGCTGATGTAGACGTTGATGACTAATATCACACTGGAGGGTTCAGGGTTGTTTAACATGATCAGTAGCCACTGAAAATTATTACTATATGGCAATGATGGACAGGGTAGTTTAGCAAAGAACAACAAGATCAAAGAGACAAAGAAAAATGAGAAAGAAAGAAAGCGAGAACCAAGGATACATATAGAAAGTTTTCCTCTGTCTTTGCCTCCTGAGTAAAGTCAGGATAACGTCGATTGCAGCCCACATGGAAATCTATGTGCTTTTAACTGCAACTCTGACATGCCTCGAGGCAGGCAACAACCAGAGGAGACATGAGCATGAGCAGTCATGCATGCAGATAACATGCAGTCACTGCACACAACTGGAGCCCGTCCTCTGTGATGCCTCACAACAAAGCACTCGGAGCGAAGGGTATCAAGGGTCAGGAAGAGGCAGAAGGAGGAGAGAAATCTCCTGGAGAATTCCTACACAGCAGCACATCAGACAACAGAAACTATGTAACGGTCATAAATAGGGATTTCCAATCGTTGCTCTAAATCCAACTTTTAACCCTGGGTTGAGTTCACGGTTCAAACTTAATTTAGAAACAGGGTTGATGCTGCATTTTACCAAAGGTTTAGGATGACCCGATTTGCAGTGTGTAAAGCCCTTATGTAGACATGCACTAATAAAAATATAAAAATCAGCACCACACATAGATCAATAACCAAATTAATATTTCTGCAGTCAGTCAGTACAGTCAGTACAGTCAGAAAACGCACAATACCATATATGGCATATAAGGCGCGATTTCTGCACAGTATTTTGAGCACTTCAAGGGCACGCAGAAAAACCAAAAAAAGACGCTATATTATTTATTTGCAGGCACAAGTGTTCGAACATTTTAGCAACTGCACCACAGGCCACATACAACATTACTAATGGTAGAAGCGCAATGACGATACTACCGTTTAAAAAATACAGTGGCACCGCTAGTATTTTGGACCCTTAATATCGTAATACTACCGTAGTACTGGTAAACCGTGCAACCCTACTAGGGACTGGCGAGATTATTATTACTGAGAAGTTTTCAGCACCATTTGGAGGTACAGCATTATTCCAGACACAATATTTTACAAACTGCTCTACCTTGCACTTTTGGCACTTTTCCTTAGTCTCACTTTATTTACATAACTGTCAAAAGCCCAGATTACAAGAACAAGAGTTTATGTACTTTTTGGCAAGCTCAGATTCCCAAAATCCCTTTGTAAGATTTTGGCAAACTAGAGGAAAGTCAAAGCATGACAGCAAACATCACACAAGCAGGGGTGCGCTATTGTCACATCAGCAAGCTGTGATTACCTGCAGCCAAACCACAGCCCTTCTGATATTCAGCTGTAAAGCACTCGAACAGCAAAACATACTCATTTTAGCATTGCATGTTCAGTTATCTATGAACAGATATAATGGCATGAAGTACAATGACATGGGACTTTAACAACAGCCCTTGTTGCTCAGTTACAAACTGGAGTGGGAGGTACTACAACGATGACGTGTCATGTCATCACACCAGCAGTAATCTGTAATTCCAACAGGAATTCTCACAGCATAGCACATCCTAAAAGCATGGGTATATAGAGACACTATAAATAAAGCCTTGTGATGTCTGATATTCTGCATAGCTGGTGGGTAGACAAAAACTTTGCAGAATAAAGAAACTCTCACATTTGACAGAGCACTGAGACTTACAACATCGGAACGCCAAAAGTTATAGTAAATCATATGTAATATCTGAATGGGCTGAGTGGTTTTAGAAAAGCACTCAAACTACAACCATAAACGTCAAAGTAAAAAGCAAATCCATGTAACCAATCTTGTGTTGAAAAACAACTGGGCCATAATCACCATAAGGGGACATGTCCCCAACCATATTTTCTGTCAGCACAAAGAAATGGTACTTCTGTCTACAGCACTGAGCGGGCTCTAATACCGTACCTAAGTCATTAGTAAAGTATATAGAAATACTATTAATAAGTGTACACATGTAAAGCAAACATAAATCTATTTAAAAAACTGAAACTTTAAAAATACACATTTTGAGTGAAATGCGGTAGATGCCATCACTAACAAGATAGCAATAAGTCATCGGTCATCGGTAATCGGTGCGCTTACCTTAGTCGTAACTATACAAATGCAATCCATTCTCTCCTATCGCCACCTCGCATCTCTCATCGTCTTATAACGCTTCTCATTTCCCGAGAATCAAACTGAAGTTCGCAGCACTGCTATTCCTTATGGATTGATAGAAAAATTAAACAGTTTGAATTTTGTCTCTATACTGGACATTTCAGCTCACAGGAAAGAGAACCGTAGCGATGCGCGCACGTCTCCAAAAGAACCCGAGAGCACATCAGAGAGAGAGCGCGCGAGTTTACACGGAACGACAAGCGCAATTACACCCTCGCTGTTTCATCACTGATTCATCTCTGCACAGCAAATGGCTCTGTTTCAAAAACATCAAATGCTATTTAAACAGAGCACTGGTGACAAATTTGTAACTCTTGTAACTCAAATTTGTTTCTAGTACAAACATTCAATGTCTTTCTGTGAATAGTTCTGTAATGGTACAGGATCTCAGACCATCAGTTGTAATGTGAAGAAGGGCGACAGCAATGTCTGTAATGTCCTGCAGACATGATATATTCCATCAACAACTATTTTCTAATTAGCATATAGTAATGACGCAATTTTTGTGACTTCATTCAATAAACTACATTGAATATTAGAATTTATAAACAGTCATTTGCCAACAAATAAACGACCATTTACATTTACAGCAAAAAGCTTAACCACCACACACCATAAACCATACACTTTTTCTTGCATATATTATAAACAAACATTTCTAAATTATAATTTATAATGGATGCTATGCTCCATGTGAACACTTCTGTCGGATGAATATATTGAAGTTGCGCAAATACTCTTTATGAAGAGCATTTAGGGAATCAAAACTGTAGAAATTTAATTGAACTATACTGTGCATGTACATTTCTAAACATTAAGAAATTACACTACAATGTTGATTCATTCACAGTCCTTGTACCTCATCCTCTCAAGAATGGCACCAAAACCAGAGGGAGAGAGATTGAGATGCCCCACAGAGAACCTAGTTTTTGCAGATATGAAGCATCATCCCAGCAGATGCAGTCCCAGCATCACTCACCTCACACACACACTTTAACACTGAACAGACGGTGTAAAAGCAAGCTTTATATAGCTCATACTGTAGTGATTGGTAGACTGCTCCGAAATGCAGTGTAAGAATAAATATTTGATGTGCACAGTGATTAGCCCTTCCCTTTAGAAGATGGCTCTGTACTGGGGTATGCTGCAGTGAAATGAAGGGTTTTGGTTTAAGGAAAGGCAACTAAGAAAAAGCAACACTTGTCAATAAACATTTCTGATATTTTAACCTATCCACAGTTTGTTCAATTATCACAAAGTAATGATATTAACCTCTTAGCCTCCCAAAAAAAAAAACAAGTAACATGTTTTATTTCCAATACCCGCCTGCCACCAAACAAGCAAATAAAACTGTTTAATATATTAAAAAACATTAGGTATAATCATACTTTACATTAATATATACTGCTCAAAGTTATAAACTAAAGAAATAAAGAAATATGCACAATACAAAATCTGCTGGCACATATTTTTTTAAAAGGAATGTTAGTCATGCAGTCCTTTAATAAACATTAAACATCTGCATTACTCAATACACATAGGATTTTAAAACTTGTAACGCCCCCAAATTGGCATTTTCACAATAAAAAAATATCTTATATTTTAACAAGCTTCACTAAAAATCCAGTTTTACAAACCATACAACTTATCAGCCATATCAGGTGGATAACATTTAAACAATTTGGGCAACACATGTTAATGATTCTTAATATCGTTTGAAGTTTAAAGATTTTATTGTGAAAATGCCACTCAATAGCCATCAACCAAAACATGGCAATTTTAATAATATCCCACTGATAATGCCATGGTCTATGTCCACATCAGGCCCAAATGAGACAAACCCAAATGAATGGAGCACAATGACACAAATCCCCTCATTTGTCCGAACAAACCCCACCGACGAGGCATGGGGAACGAGGCAGGAGAAAATGAGCGGCCCAGACATGCGGCCATGGGGGATGCCCAACCCACCAGACCCGTGCCGATACTGATACTTGATACTTACTTGGTCCAGCTCAATGGAGGCAGATTTCGCTTTAGCAAGCACATGAAGAATTTCATTTAGGAGGGGAGAGTCCTGAGAGTGGCCATTTTATAACACAGAAGAAAACAAGAGGGAAAAGGGAAAGGACATTGAAATATACCGCAAAAGATAAAATTGATTAAAAATAATCTACATTCCACTAGGATCATGCAACAAATAATATTTTGTATATTTCTTACAAAATATGAGAAAGCGCTGTATGATAGAGCTGAAGTCAAATCAGAATTATTCATAAGTAATTATTGCATGAATGGCATGACTTGTAACAGATGTCTCCAGGATATAACATATAACAACTTATATAACAATACAAGTAATTTTCTCAGGCCATGGTATGAGGTGATTATAAAAATATACCAACTTGGTGAATCACATCTTTGGTGAATCACAGCTTTGTGACTTCTTGCTATGGAAAAAAACACTGTTCATACTTTGAGATCACACCAGGATTTGATGTGAATTTGGAGGTCTTAAACAGCTGCACTGCATTACTGTTGTGAATATAGTAATGGTCAATCAGTCGGTGTCCTTTTCCCTGCTCCTCTTCCATCTTTCTTTTTATAAATAAACAAAAGTGACCTTTCATGTCATACTTGTCTACACTGTAGGCAGGAGGTGGTGTTTTTCTGTCTTCTGTTTACAAAAAAAAGACTGTGGTCTGATTGTACCTTATATGCCTAAACAGGGATCCAGCTTCACGTATAAATATTACAATAACTAATTAGACAACTCATCTATGCCCAGCTGCTGAACAATCACAAAAAGAAAGATAGTGGTCTGCTGTGTCAGAGACCCTTTACTGAGTGCTGGTTAATATGTGTATCAATTAAATTGATTTTACATCTGAAATGTCGGCCATCACAACACAGTTCCTTTGAAAATCTAACTTTACAATGGCCTAGAATCGATTTAGTTTCTTTACAATTATATATGTTATAGTGAGGAAAAATGTTTAGTTACACTTTAGTACAACTTAGTCAAGCTTAGAAATTTAAACTGTAGAATCTCAGGAGTTACATTCAACTTCCAAAGTTTATCTGACCGACAAGCAAACTAAAAATTGCCAAAGAAGCATTCAAACATGTACACCATTGACTCAAATTATTTCCTGTTCTTCTTATGTTTCTGAGTGTGTTATCTAATGCACGTCTTACATGTACATTTAATGAGTAATTATGAAGCTCAAGTCTGATTTTTGCCTGTCTACTCCTAGACATTAAACATCAATTACAGCAGTGATCTTGTCATTTTCTTAAAATGTATTTTGAAGTATATGTCTAAATGTTCATTTCTTTTAAAGATTTTCTATGCATTGAACCCTCTGCACTAGGGAAATAGAACATCTGCTGCTAAACCATTCAAAGTGAACAAACAGCACAAATGGAGACGGCAGTAAGAGCCACAGAGCGTAAAGACTCCTGCACTGTATTTGTTCTTGGCATACCATGTAAAGCTAGTGAGACTGAAATGCTCTCTCTGTGAATCTAGGACGATAGTGTGTCTTGTCTGACTGTTGCTGCAAACATAACAAATGATTCCGCAGTGACTTCAAGTATACAAGATTATGCTGTGCTCCAGCATTACAACACAATGAGGACTGTGCTGATAACATGCAGAGCAGGATGTTGGGTTCTCACAAGGCCTGACTGATGATTACACAGAGAGTGTGAAAGACAAGCATGTGTGCCTCATGTAGGGGAGACACACTCCCATTCAGATCAGCTACAAATGAAACGTAAGAGCTAGAAAAGTATTGCTCAACAAATTCCCTTTTTAAATAACGAGTAAGACTGTTTGCAATGTATTCCCAGAGAACACTTTAAATTTAAATCTCTAACACTGCGAGATGTTTGTGTGATGCTTGAAATGTTTAAGCAAACATTCATGTTTTTGATTGAAATGTTATCATGTTATCAAAAATTGATATCGTACATTTACAATTATTCATATACATAAATAGCAAAAAGTTTAAATATAGCTTCAAATTGATATACATCAGATAATGATGTAATTCAGACAGTAAAAAATGAGCTGGTCTGCACACAGGTTGGGACATTCTAACCTCTATGCTGGTGCTAAGGCTGGGCAGGGTGTCTGAAGTCACCGTTGTGCTTTGAATGCTGGAGAAATCCCACAGGTTCACTGGAGGCATTGCATCGGGCACTTTGACAGATTCCCCACATCTCTGATTATCCAATAAGGTCACTTCGTAAAATTCCTGGATATCTGTTAAAACAGTAAAGATGTACTTTCAAGAGAGATACAGAGACAGGTTAGAAAAAGGATGTGGATACTAAAACCACAGTTATTGTTACAATTTTTTTTAATCAACTGGTCCCAAAGTAATTTTTAGTGGAAATATGAAATATCAAATTTCCACCCTGCCCTGGTGCCCTGTTTGGGTATCCACACTTCATCAGTTCTGTGAGTATGTTACACTTAGAAATTAATCGTGGGTCAATGCAAAAATCCACAAAAATGAAATGAAAAAGAAAATTAAGTCCAAGCAAATACTGTCCCTTAATTAAAAAAAGAGGTCATGTTTCGAAGGTCATTCAGGAACAGTTTTTTTCTGCAGTTTTATTACCAAAAATTCTCTATTGTAAATCCTCATTGATGATCAGGGTCTTATTAATGATGTAATTTAGTAGTTAATGACATGTTTCTATAAATACACATCCTAGAGTGAATTAGTTTAAAAATTACAGACACACCATGGACTAAAGTTGGAGGTCATGGGAGCTTCAAAGGTCGTTCACAGCTGTTACAACATTTATCAGGTTACACATACAGCACAGAAGTCAGCAAGCATTCTCTCCTGAAACAAAATATGAACCTACCTAAGAACTTCATGATCATTTATACCACTTATCTGAAGTCAGTCAAGAGTAAACAGAGAATACTTATCTGTATATTTTATACATTATTGTGGCAGACAGTGCAACAGCTTTATAGTTTAACAATCAAACATGCGCAATATGCGCGCAAACAGTTATTATAATTTAGGGAACAAGCAGAGGGGAAAATGACTGTTTAAAAGTGAGTGTGCAGTGTTGTGGTTGGCTACGCTATTCGACATTTGGCCAAGGGAGAAAATAGAAGAGAGATATAGTTCTTCTATGCATGACATAGATTGAGTAACAGGACTGAAAATACATGCTGGATCACATGGAGCTGCACAGTAAGAATAAATATTTTTATAATGCACGCTGGTGGGGGTGATTCCCTCATCTCGGGTTTCCCTTTGGCATTACTAAGTCCAGTCACTTCACGGCCCATCTAAAAAAAAATTATTGCGGGCTTGTTGACTTGGGTACGCTTTTTTCTTTGACAGTTTATAATTTAGACTAAGCATTTCAAAAATCTAGACCTGAAATATGATTGGCCAAAAGTAAAACAAAAGTTCTGCTCCACAGAAACAAATGTGTGGGTGAACCAATCCAGGATTTGTTTTCAGATTAATCTTACTTTCCAATAAGCACAAAAAAAATAAAAACAAAGGCTGAATCTGTCGTTTTAACTAATGAATGAAAGTTATTCACACAAAATGCAATGACCTACTGTTCAAGTAGATATATGTGAAGCAACACACTTTCAGGACTAGCTAGTCAGTCTTAGAAAGGCCCTGTATAATTAGGCCTGGTTTCAGGTTTACTGGACCACAGTCTCAAAGGTTTTGAGGAGGAGAATGCAGGTCTTGAGATTTTAAAGTTTTAGGTTTGACTATTTTTAACTTGCCACACCATCTTAAAATCATCACGCTTGTGGCAGGATTTGAATAGGAAAGAATCTAACTTGTAATACAAAAAAGTAGGTCACAAATTAAGGTAGCTTACTGAAACTAATTTGGCACACATAAAATATCCTAATGATGGCAATTACTGTCAAAAGTGGTGACTCATCATGCATCACACAAATTAAAAATGCATTACATAGGAGTTTGCATTTACACACTCCGAACCCAACCACACTACTCTAGCTGAGTTCATTTTAATATTTAAGCAGAATATTTCATAACTTAATTTGTAAATCTCACTGAAGCGCATAAAGAAGCAGATGGGGAGAAAAAACTCTACTTGCCAGCAAATCATTTTTGTAATGTTACGCTTCACAAGGCTTTCTTTTTACAAAATAAGGTTTGCTTGACAAATATTAAACAATATCAATTTGTATATTTGTATATTGACTTAATTGGCTTAAAACCAAGGCCTTTAAAAAGCAGTACAGAATTCATGCTTGTACAAAATGTAGAACTGTGGACATGAGCTTGACATTAATCAGAAGCATAACAATCAAAATTAATCTTTTTAATGCATTGGTCAGGTCTTACTGCTGCATGGTAATGAAAGAAAATGTGATATTCAATACCTTGCTAAATAATGCAATATTCAATATGATGATGCTTTAAAGGCAGGGTAGGTGGTTTTAGACTGAAACATTTTTTATTATGTTGGTCGACTCTCTTCACATTCTGACAGCAATCACTAGGTAAAGTGGTCTAAATATATTTATATAAATATATATCTTCCGTGAAAAAACAGGGCCATAAAATGTTCATCCAATCATTGCATTCAGTCCAAAGACCGAATTACAAACCTTTAAGATCTGTTTATTTGTATCTGTAAACTGAAATAACCAACAAACAGCATTCAACATTCTGTCTGGGAAAAGAAAGCTTCACTACAATTTCTGAAAGTGAACAGCCATATTTTACCGTTACTCTAACATTGGCAAGCTAGTGTCTCTGCTCTCTGCACTGACCCATAACTTTGACTATTCTAACTTTTTGAAGTATTAAAATAATTTAGCTACTGCACATTAAATATGTAGTGCAGCCCCTAGTCAGTGCAGCCTTCACTTTAAAACCATGTCTGTTTGTTCTGGCAAATTTTAGCAGTGCGGACAACAGCACGACTGCCCTCAAGCTTTTGGTCAGTCAGGATCAAAAATGCATATAATGAAGGACAGTAATAACCAGCGAGGCCGCTTCGCGAGTTCAATCTGTAATCTGCTCTCTGGAGCAAATCAGCGTGACATTAGATGAGGTTATGGTTGAGACAAACTATTAATGAGCACACATCAGTATTTGAGAATCAGTATTTGAGAATCGTTTTTTAGGAGGTCCATAATAAACACACTCCATGGCCTCTTGTACAATACCAATGTCATTATAAGGCGTTCTGTTTATTTATTTCAGTGCAGTGACACTATCTGTGCTTTGTGCTACAGTACACAATGTGCATGATACAACTGGAGCTCAAACACTTTTAATCTCTGGCTATTTTAGTATAGTTCCGTGACAGATCAAAGCAGTTGTTAAAACAATCTTTCTAATATCAGACCAACAGACCCAAGGTGTCTAATATACAGTCTAAACAGGTGCACCGTTCAAATGTTTAAAAAACACAAGCTGTATTGTTTTCTCTTCCTCTCAATCATTCTCAGTCATTCACAATTAAAGTTTAACAAGATTAACACAGCATGTGAACCAGGTAGGTCAAAAATATAAAAGCAAAAGTAATTCTGATTAATATATCAATCAAAAATCAACAACCAGTCAATGATAAGACATCAACAACATCTTATCAGAATCTTTGCACCAGAAAGTTTTATAAATTATTAATTATTTACCAATTCTTTGTGATAAACCAAACCAATGTTCTTGCAAAATAAATCACAAGTTCAATGAGCAGGAATTCCAATTACAGACTTAAAACAAAATAAAAGTGAATTAAGAGAAAGTCAAAATGTAAAGTTCTGTAACTGGAATAATCTCCTTAAATTTGTGATATTCCACAGCACTATGAGAGACAAACCCTCCCCTCAGAGCCAGCCAAAACAGAGCTGTTACTATCAGCCCATTCCCAGGTTTCTCCGAGTCTCATATTCACTCTTCTCCCTAAGGTCTCTGGTGAGGCAGTCTTTAAACAGAGTGCTGTATTGATATCTGATTAACAGACCTCCATAGCCACAGGATAACATTTCTGCATTTCACAGCGCCTGTCAGTTCTCTTTACCTCCAATACATGTTTTCATTATCTGATGGCTTACTTACATGTGTGATCATCAACTTTGGAGATTATAATCATTTACAGGACCACAATCAACCAAATGAGGAAATCATTGTAAATAAAAAACCTGAAAAAAGATTATAGCCTGTTTTATCTTTTTGTTTGGCTGGCCTGCTGCTCACCCAAGCTGCATGAGTGATTACCATGTGCTTTAGGGGAAAGCTTCCTATCTACTTGAGGAAGTGCTTTCTATCCATTACATATTCTGTTCGAAGCCGGACTGCAGCAAAAATGATTAGGAAGAGATACTGGCCTGTCTGTGTGATATCAAATCCACCACTCCACTGCTCATTAAGCACTAAGAGCTTTTTAAAGAAGGTTCTCCTGTGTGTGAACAGAAACCCTGCTATTATCTGCTTCAGAGAATGTGATTTAAACTTATACCTACTCAGTCTTATTTTCAACTAGAAATTCAGAAAGTGGGGTTCCTTTTAACATAAACCTGGTCTATCTTGTGACCCACATTTTGCATACAGAAGCTGCCCTGCACTGTTTAGCTCTTGTTTTCTGGTATTCTGGGAGAGATCTTAAGGCTCTAATCACTGAGAGACATTTACTGAGTCTGCAGTCACTGCTCTGTGAGAGAAACCACTGTAAATCATGAGCCAACGGATTAGAACCAGGGTAATCATGTCAACAGACGGATTACATTTTGTTTGTCCTTTAGAATACATATCTCAGGAAAAGTCAAATTGGAAACTGTTGTTCTGATGCATTTTTCATCAGCAATGCTCCTAAGAAGAACACATGCGCACACAGGACACACAAGTAGAAGGATTTGTGCACATATTTGCGTGCATGTGACCACTGAACGCATGACAGGCCAGTGTAAGAGTGGCCACATGCATGATGTATGATGTCGAGCACACCGACTCATCACAGCAGCTTAGAGTAAGAAGGTTTTCTAAGATACAGGCAGAACAGAACAGGCAGAAACTGTTGAGACACACATAGCCTGGACAATGAGAGCAAATATTTACAGCTCGTGGTCTTGTGATGACTAATTAAAATGTTTGTACTGTTTCCCCCAGCCATCTAAAAATCTGCAAAAGGATTAGCAAAGGGCGTAAGTGTCTTAGCGAGTGTTCTATGCCGTTCAGAGACTTCGTTGGTGTTCCAAACTGAGTTCTAACTGATGCAAGACAAATGAGCACCCCCGAACAGAATCTGCTGATGAATTCACTTTTTCTGGGCTGATTCCTGGAGGGGAATCTGCAGAATTCTGTGGAATGGACTAAAAGTTAATCAAATATGCCCAATAGAACTGCAAGCACTACTTCAGGGGCCTTTCTGGTAGCTGAAAGCTTAATAAAATTAGCTAACATATTAAATAGATAAATACAGAAGTGGCAGAGATGTTGATTTTAATAACGATAGGCTTTCTAATGTGGTGCAGATTCAGTGTAGGTCTTGAAATGACTAAAATACATTTACAAAAGGGAAGTTGACCAGTATTTCTCCTAAAGCATGTGATCATTTTAATAGACAAACATATATGTAGTCCAGCACACCTCAAACAAACCTGTTCTCTTATAGACAAGCCTTAAAAACGATATCATATGGTTTTGTGGTTGTTTAATAAAAATAGGAAGAAGAGGTTGTTGTATGAAGTTATTACAGGAAGCCTCCCCACCTTCAGGGTCAAACACAGGGAGTCACTGGCACCCAGCCAGTCAAACCCCAGAGAAACTCAAACAGGCTGTTCAACATTCCTTGTGGTTGCCTAGTTTGTTAACGGCTTGCCTAAGAGAACTAAGAAACACTCTACAACAGTTCCTAAGAATTAACTGCTAGATATTAAGGTAGTCATGTACAATCAGCTACAGTTCCTAAGAATTAACTGTTAGACATTAAGGTAGTCACGTACAATCAGCCCTCTTTGTGCAAGAGCAACATTAAACAAAGACTGAACAGTATAAAAATTACTTTAAAAAATTCATATTGTACTTTGCACTGTGTTGTTATCTGTAAAACTTGAACTCATTCAAAAGAACCATTTAGACAGAATATGAATACTAAAGAATAAATAATAAAGAAAACTGTTCTAAGACAGCTTTTATATTCTGGTCCATGACAGATCACCGAGTTTTCACCCATCTGACAACTGTGGCTATCCCTATTAAATGACAGAATGGTTGAAGTAACACATAGCTCTGATTGACTTTTACTACTCAACACCTCTGTGCAAAGACAAGCTCCTGCCAAACTTTTGGAGGGAAAAAATGCTCCCAATTTAAATGGTAATAGTCTCACATGAATGTGCCAGCTCGTAATATTTCCTATAGACACAACAAAGTTTGTCCCTTTGGTTCTGATGTAAACACAATGTTTTCTTAATATGAAACTTAACTGAAAGTGATAATTACAATTTCTATCGCAATCCAGCAGTCACACACAGATAGAGTTCAAAATGTCTATCCAATAATACAAAATTAACTGTGCGTGATAATATACAGAACCCTTGCAACATGACACAGTACTTTCGTTTTGGTAAATAGAGGATGACACATCGTCGTACCTATGAGCGCCTGGAAAAGGTTACTCTGGAAGATGTCAATGACCCTCTGGAGGGAGTTTCTCAGCTGTCTGTCTTCAGTGTTACTGAGTTTGGACCTGTATTCTTCCAGCAGTACCAGTGCCCGCTGTGCATCTATACGCAAAACACACATCAAACTTCTCATCAGTTACAACATTACAGTAAGCATAACGTTAAATATTTCAAACCTCCTCTAAAATGTATGACTGCACACATTTCAAAGTATACAAATATATATGTTTAAATCTATTAACTTTGGAGGTTAATGGTCAATATATGAATAGTTTCTATTTTAAAATGTCGTGTTTTCCGGTCTGAAAAGCCCTAAAAGCTTCTTACGGACGGCTATGTTGGATCTATATTAACTGTTAAACCGGCTGCATTAGTTTAGTAGAGTTACTGAGAATATTTTACCTTTTTTCCTGACCGGCATGTTTCGGCTGTGCTCGTGCACAAAAACAACCAATCCAGCGGAGCTCGCGCTAGAAATGCACGACGCACGCTATAATAAAGCACTCCTTTTCTTTCCAGTCCTTCCCGTTCAAAGTGCTAAAGAATGGTAAGTTAGACACAGCTGGCATGAAACTCAAATATCTATCAGGTAAACATAAGGAAGGTTCGTTGTGATATGAAAATAAGATATTTCTTGATTTTTTTATTTTTCTTTTGGAGTGGAGTGCTGCACTTCAAGCTGTCAGTCGCGCGACACCACAGTATTGAGCCTTACTCCGCTGACAGCCCTACACTCCCATTCAAAAGACACACTGAGATTCAGCCTCCACCACCGATCTGCTCCGCGAGTGAACATATGTCGCCGCCAGTTGCAGGAAGGTTTTCAAAAAACTCCCCAAACTGCAAATTATTCACATCCCTTGCTATCGCCTGCAAAGGCTCGGCGATTCAGATCCACGCGTCAGCAATTTGGCTCGTTCTTCTTCCCTTCGGAGGAATTGGGATTGTTTTCCTAAACGTCAAACTTCTTTCGTTATCTCCTCCTCTTTTTTCCTCTTATGTGTCAGAAATTACAAACTTTCCTCCAAAATGGCGTCCCAGGGTTGGAAGAATGTCACGTGACTCTAGACCCTACCCTTGACCGCCCAATCATGGGACCGAACTACCTTTCAGATCAGGGTTGGGAAGGTGAGACTTTACACTTTCTTAAAGGAGACATACTTATTCGAGTAGGCAGCGGTATAAACAAAGGTCTGTTCATACGATGATATAATCAAAGGTGTTGATGAAGGTATAGCTACATTTTGGTTTCACATGAGTATGCCTGTGTGCTTAGTCTAACTGATAGACTCGCATGTATGTTTGAACACACCAGCTCTGATTACCAATCCACTGCCAAGAAGTTGTAGTAGCTTTTCAGTAGAAGCTCAACTGAGGGAACATTATGTAAAGCCACACAGAACCTGATCTTGAGTTGTGACTGTGGCTGCAAAGTTATCTGTGTTAATCCAGAGGTTTAGTGCTCAACCTTATAGGTTATGTCTATTTTAGATCATTCAGCCATGTTGTAATGCAACACAGATTTCTGATCCTGTATTCTTTCTGCTGGTGATGGTCAGGATTGGTGAGTAGTCAATTCATTCAGATGGTGGCAGACTAAAACTAACATCTGTGCCCGATTTCAAGGTAATCTGACTGCACTAAAATCCATGTTTTTCAGATTGCTGTAAAAAAGCATGTGCAAAAAAAATATAAAGGTGTTTTAAATTATATTTTAGTATCATAGTTAATGGAGGTTCTATAAATTATAAACTTGTGAGGCATTGATTGTAAAGTGATGTAAGCATAAAACATTTGACTATAAAATAACCTGAACCAGGTTTAAACAACATCTTTAGTGTATCTTCATTAATGTTCTACAGACCCAATATATGCACTTAACATTGTTTGACACCCACAAGAAATCTCTCTGTAGACAGGACATGCCAAATAAATGACACCTTTTTGCCATTTAAATATAAAACGTATTGATACAAACAACCAAAGCTGTGGCCCAGATTAGAAACAAATCATAGTAAACAAGGATTTTATTTTTAGATGATCATTTTTATGAATGACACTATGATCTAGTAAAGGCTACCTCCTCTTTACCAGTGTGTCAGGTGTGCATTGTATCATTGCATCTTCCAGCATGTATTTTTGTTTTGATTTTTCTCTTTCATATCTATTTTAAAAATATTTTTATATGTTTACTGATAATGAACTCTGTAGATGTAATCAAAGTGTCTTACCATTTGTAACTGGGCACAGTTTCTATGACAGAATGTGGATCTGTAAGCAATATGACATTGGCTCTTCCCAGCACATGTCCATCCCGTCTGGCTCTTCTGTACTGCACAGTGATTATAGCAGCTGTTTTTGCTTGCCTCTCTGGATAAATTGCTCGCAATTAATCTTGGCATAAATCAGGATTTTGGCAGCCATGTCTATGAGCATAGTGACATGAAATTTTGTCAACAACAAGGGAAATAAAAATAAAAAAATACCAAACTGTTTCATTTAGATGTAGATGCGATGTCTTGCTCAATTTTGCTCATGTGATTAGCATCAATCCTCTTTGTTTTATGGTAATTGTACAGCAGGGTGGTATGTAATTTGAGTTTATTCTCCTAATGTGATGATGGCCTATTAAACAAATCCCAACCTGTAAACACAATAATTCTCTGGCGTAATGTCAGTGGCCTGTCACAATGCCAGAACATGATTGATCCTGAGTAAGAGCTTATCTTCTGTTCCTGCAGCATATAGTTTTATCAGAGACCCACTTCAATGTGTGACATGTCACTTGTAAAAGCAACACTTAACATGTCCAATGAAGATTGTGTAATTTCTTGATAAATCATGTGCGCTTATTGTACATGGTTGCACTACTAAATGGATTAATTTTCCACTGTCATCAATAGAAGCATTCATATCTAGCTTAATGTATGCATTTAATAAAACACATTGATGTTTGCTTTAACATTTTAGATGATCTAGTTCTAATGAAGGCTTTTGTCAACCACAGACTGCTGAACTGATTTTTCAAGGAAACCACTTATGCTATATCATGCCATTTTGTGCCTGTACTTGAATAGCTAGTAGCCTGACTTCATGTGTGAGGAGGGATTTCCTTGTAATCTATTCAAGCCCCTTGATCATGTTTATGATTAGATGATAGGGGAAGGGGCTTAGGGTGTTTGTGAATGACCAGATGGCACCCTGCAAATCCCACCTTACATCAAAAAATAAGTCTGTTAATATAATCTGCCATAGTAGTATTAATACACAAGACAGTAAATCTTATCTACAGCCCTAATAGAGTACCAGGGACACAGAAACACACATTGTGCAATAATATGTGCAAACACAAAGCTCAATGGTTTAGGTGAATGGGTTGTTGTGCCAAGTGGTACGATTCTGCACTGTGAATCTTAATTACACAAGCTGTGGTAATGATATGCTGACAGTCTCTTTGAAAACATCTTTCAAATAGGTCTCAGCTTTGGCAATGCACAGAATGTTAAATATGCATGAGGAGAATCCGAGGAAATCCAAGGATTAAATTCTCAGTTTGACAGATAACAATGTCAAATGCAGGGAGAACAGAAAAGCCACTGAGGAAAACATGGGCTCATGTAATAATCAATTTACTAAAAGACTTGACTTCAGTAGACTGGGAATTGAGCAAGCAAATTTTATCACAGCTTTAGTGTGAGGCCTAGACTGGATGTTACGGAGGAGGTCGCCACTCCGCCTCCTCTGAACCGGCAGAGGGTTCTCTCGTTCATTGCGATGTCTTGTTTTGCCCCGTCAAACAATTCAGAGCATTTTTCCGATTGTCTACCTGGTTTGTTTTGTTTATGTATCGTTTTGTGATTGTTTGCTGCCTGCCTCATGACATTTGTTTGGATTTGGATTTATGATTGTTTACTGCCTGCCTGATTTTTGCCTTGCCCTTTTTGTCTGTTTGCCGGTGATTTGACCATTTGCCTGTTTTTGACCATTTTGTTATTAAAGCTGCACATGAATCCAAACCTCCCTGAGTCTTCGATACACTGGAGGAATATGAACAATATAAGGTTAAAAAAGACAAAAATCCAAACCAATTACTGTCGGTGCAGCTAAAAATGTGCAATACAAATCAGGTTCTCTTGTCTGTATTTTATGCTTAACTGTCAACAAATATCCTTGAAAACCATAAGTCACTTCTGCCAGATGATTTGACAGTATCTGTTGTCTGGCATTATATAACACTGATCATCTGACACTTCTCAAAGACAGACGTCATGTTTGTTACAAAGCTTTAATTTTACAGTGTAACAGATTAATCACGTCATTCACTGCAATATAAAATAATATAGCAGTAATTCATAATTGGAACATATACAGCATGCAATAACTTGTATTAGTTACTCTGTGGTAGCACAATAAATCAAATATCTACTACTGTTTCTCAGTAGGACTATAGTTTAACTATGATGCTACACAAATGATGTGATTCAGTCCAGTGAATGAACAATAAAAGCATGCTTTATTGCTGATTGTTTCATGCAGACATATGCCAGCTGGCTTTAGAAGGTCAGAAATGATGAAACCATCTTATAATGTTTGTCCTAATGGGTAACAGTTTATTATTGTGAGTGACAAGCATGCCTTTATTCCAGTATATTCTCAGCATGCTTGATTCCGCACTTAATGTGGATAAATCCCATCGGCGGTCAGATAATGGTTTGAATTAGCTTCCTTGACCTCAGGGATTAATCCCAGAATAACAGAGAACACATCAAAAGAAAGGATATATGTGTGACAAATGAAGATAAACTAATTACATTAAACAGGCTGTGTTTATTGTTGGATTAAATATTTATATATATTTAATGAACTATATGTGCAACCATGTGATCGTGCACTGAGCACACATTTGTAAGTATGAAAATGGTATTTCTTATCTGTTAGCAGACATCTGAAGACTGCTCTAGAAAGGTAAACTGGGTCTTTTACACAGTGACTACATTTAAAAGCTATTGTAAGAGATCCATTTCTGGCACACTACATTCACTCTCACTCGCTCACATCAGTTCCGTTGTCAATCACATTTATGGGTCAGTGCTGTCTAATGGCTTCTGTTTTTTTAACTCTAGACTTCACTCTAGGGGCTGGCCATGTTTTACTGACAGGAAATTCATCAGTGTGACCTATCATCACAGCATGTATCATTCAGAATACATGCACTCATTTAATAGGACAAATGTTCTTGTATATAATATTACATGTTCTCTGATGTTTTCTTCTGAGAAGTTGTCCTTTTATAGAGACCATAAGCATACAGAGAGTCTTCTTATATTCATGTAGAATTATAATATGTATGTGCTTGTGAAATTGAACAAAGTAAAAGTTAAGTTTAAATCTAGCGACTAAACGTGTGTGGGTTTGAATATGTGGTTTACATGTGTATATGTGTATAACATGTATAACAATGTAAACATGGTTTACTTCTGTGAGTGTGTGTGTGCGCGCAAACTGTATGCTCATGGCTGTTCATTCAGAGTGTACATTAAAGTGGTCATGTCATCACCAGATCTTTATAAGCAGTATGGTTTCCATATGGTCATGATCTTCATTGGCCTGCTAAGCCTGTATGTTCACAAGTCTGAATCTCATTGCATTCTCTGAATGCATTTACATTCATGCAATGGACAGACACAGCATTCAGAACATATTCAGATACCTAGGAAACCCATGACCCTTGCTACAAAAAAACCTATTAACTCTCCACATAATTCTCCACTAGACACGGAATACTCAGTATTTCTGAATAGCAGAGATGTCTTCTTGTGCTGTGAGATCATAGCACGATTGGCTAATTACTCTGTCACTAATAATGCCCGCTTTTCAGGATTGCAAACTGAATGGGTCAGACTGATTGAAATGGATGGACTATTAAATTACACGCTGAATCGACATGTTTAAAGTAAAATTACCTTATTATGACCTTGAAACACAAAATGTTCTGTAAGTGATCAACTCAGATCATTTAAAAGTTTAAATGTATCTCTGTTCCTTTGACCATCACCTGTTCATTTACTGGGAATCTGTTGAGGTTGACTAAGGGTCTGAAAAAAGATGGCTATTAATAATTGTATAATAATAATATTAATAATAAACAACAGCTAGTATTAAAATATATGACAAGCAAAATGTTTTGTACTGTATTCCTGAAATAATAATTTTTGTATTCTTTTTAGGCATTAGCTGGACATCACCAAAGAACACAAGGAGAAACTGTTCTCCAGCCGCTTCACGTCACAGTGTGTATGATTAAACTTATTTTGGCATTTAGAACAAATCATTAAGACAAAAAAATGACTAAGTTGTCTGGACATCTATTTTAAAAGAAAGACATTATTGATTTAAATTTTAATGGTTGGTTAGGGTATAAAAAGACACACATTCCTGTGGCGAGTCTGCTCTGTGCCATAGACTTTCCACTGAGTCAATGCATATATAACAGTCCAACCACAACACACTAATCCAACCTGAAAAGCAGAGTGAATCCAAGCCCTAGTCTCTGTTCTTCAGATATGTGTGTGCGTGTGGTGTGACAGTGTGTTTTGGGCATTGACCAGGTCTCTGCTGCCATGACCATATCCCACATGAGGAAAAATGGGGCCTTGTGCCAGTAAGGGCAGTGAATGGGCTCTGGCCAGAAGGCGGTTTCTCCTAATGGACAGCACAGAGAGCCCTGGTGTCTGGTTACTGTTGAAAAAGAGTGAATGAAAGAGCAAAAGAAAAGAGAACAAGCACCACAGAACCTCCTTGGCGGTCTCGGCTCGGCAACCATGTACCAGGCTGTACAAAAGCTTCTTCTGTTCAGTAGAATGAGCCAAGAGGGACAGGCCTTAATGTATGAGGGCGAGTGTGCAATGCTATGTATTATAGTGAGAGAGCTTGTGTTGCAGTGCACACATATTTGTTTAAGCATGCGCACTTACACTCAACACAATACATACCAACACACCCTTTAGTGGCTTATAAATCCCTTCAGCTCACCTGTCAAGCAAGTTTTCAAGGCAGTCTCTACACTACTCTATAATACATACAATACAAATCTACAATATACAAACAAAATCACTACATCTAAGTAATACTAGATATACAAACACTAGATCTACTCATAACTTACATTTCTCAATTACAAATCACAATTTCTCACTTAAATAAGGGAAGCACTTACAGAGACATGGAACTGAACTGAGCAGTCCTGACAACAGTAGCACAGTATGGTGGGAGAAAACATCTGGGCTGTTTCTCAAACAGAGCCATTTGTGAATGACCTCAGTAATGTGATCTAATAGGGAGAAAGTGGGACAAGCCCTTCTGAGAGAGGCCTCTGTAAACACTCTTAGTAAGAACTTTGCTGCCACATTGTCTTTAAGGAAGTCATTTTGATTAGATAACATTTATCTGCATTTGTGGGAAATTCAGTTAGAATGCCACAGTGGCCTCAAAAAGTATGTACACACCTAAGACACTAAAATGTACAGATGTCATGGCATTAGATAACTATAAAACATTATCATTGTTTTACAACAAGGACATTTATCTTAAAATAAATGCAAATGTAGTATGTTTTGTTGCAAACTAGACTTTACACAAATGTTTACAGTACACCAAATGAAGAACCCTCAGATTCAAACTTTGCTCTCATCTGACCTGCCTGTTTGAGTAAAACTAGCCGTTTGATGTAGCTTTTGGTTATGCTAATCACAAATTGCTTCTGCCTCCTTTTCTCCTGCAGTGGAAATGAGCCATTCATTGTGCATGTTCTCGTCAAGCACTTCTGCTCAATCCTAATGAAGTGTCCTTTTGAAGTCCTTCAATTGATGATGCCAGAGAAATACAGAGCAGCATGGAAACATTTGAATCCTCTTCTACTGCATTGTTTTATCCTTAAGAATTGCAAACCAAAGATGCATGTTTTGTTTCTGAGGATTCTTGGTTTCAACTGTGAATTTTGACCATTCAGTTCTATCATATAAAGTTACATAATTACCTGACAGATTGAAGAATCAGTAGGATTTACACATTAGGGTATTTAGATTAAAAGACGATTAATTTATATTCTGTATATATAGGCTGCAGGTGTTCGCTACACTCTTTCTCCATTCAAGTTTATCTTAGCAACCACAGGGGGGTGTAGTTACCCCTGTGTAAAAAGTATGGACTAACAATTTATTATCATAATATTTGGCATCCTTGACTAATTAGCAGACTAAAAGTCTATCTTATTGACTTATTGAAATGCTTTATAATAATAACTCCGTCAAGAGCCATCATATCATAAACAATGAGCAATTAGAGAAAAAAATTGACAATAAACCAGATCTAAAACATTACCTGATATTTAGATGATGTGATTATCAGATGTCAGGATTACTATATTAAGCATGATGTCAATGTACAACACTAGCAATGTATGGTACTGATAATGGTCCAACAGTGTACATATGAAATCCTAAACCACTTTATCAGTTCCACACAGCTCAGGTGGTCTTCAGTCCCTGGGACCAAAGAGTCAAAGCTGCTTATGTTGCCACAGAAAGTTCAAAATCCTCACTAGGCTCAAGATAAGCTGTTCTTACCAGATTTTAGAATCAAGAAAGATGCATTTGTATTGACGTGTGTTCTGCAGTGTGTTGATGGCTGTAAAGGGACAGGTCACCAAAATATTAAAATTCTGTCATTATTTACTTCATGTTGTTTCAAACCACATGCTGTTTTATGGAAAGAAGCTTCACAGCTCTAATTCTCCTTTTCATGTTGAACTATTCCTTTAAGAACAAAATTCGGCTTGTACAGTTATTAGTATTGTTAAGTAGTTATTTAAAAGAGTGTGGACTTGGGATACCACTTGGTTTAGATTGGAAATGGTTTGAAATAGGGTGGGAAAAAAGATTTTCTAAGAAAATGAAAACATTTATACCCCACTGGACATTTAATCAAAGATCACCTTGCAAATGTTCAAAAATATAATACAGTACACACCTCAAAAGTTACTTTTAACACTGAACAAGATTAGAAGAGCTTTGTATAGCTCAGCATTAAGGCCTGAACGCACAGCAATAGGAGTATTATTTGAGCATACCACACAACCACAATTTACCCATAATGCAACTCCCAGTTCTCACTGGACATCCGAAAGGGTGTGGCTAGGATATGCCACACTTCTACAATGACACGACATTTAAGATCAATGATATGCCAGAGGGTGTGCTGAGCTCTGCTGACCCCCTGCTCTAATTTGAATACAGCTAACCTCACAGCAGGGTCAAGTCAAGGCCATTCATAGTATTTACATTGATGATGATTTCTGTATGATCTTGCTTTACCATTCAATTTAATGGCTGTAAAACCAGCTTGCAAAGGACAAACACACAGACATACGAATTGGGGGGGTATTCATAAATGTAAATGTGATAGACTGACACACACTGTAGTGTTTGAGTCTGACTTGGTACAGTCAGCCATGCCTGTGGCTCAAGTTCAGATGGCAAGCTCATCTGAACACTCTGCCCACTCAACTGGAACCCGGCTCTTTTATTACATGCACACAGCATGCTGGATCAACAGCCTTCTCACACTACAGGTACACTGTCCTTGAAAACATTCAGTCAACATTACACATCTCTTACACTTGCTTTATTCTACACAGCATGGGATACACGCAGTACAGGATACAGCATCTACTGTAATTCAAAAACGGACAAGAATTCAGGAACAGAAACAGAATTACTTTGAGATAAAGTCAACCCTGATGTTGTCTTTAAATCCTCCATCTAATCTATTGCTTTCTGTAATTAACTCAGATAGGGATCTGATCTTTTATCTCAGTATCTCAGATCATTATGTGTGGGGTGAGGGGAGTCTGATAACTGAGTTTAGGTGAATCTCCTTTAGGGAATGGTCAGAGTCATATCTGTCTGCCCTTCTCAAGGTGAATGACTAAATTTTACAGGCTGATTTATTGAGAAAAATCTGTTAGCTTTACGCTCCCACATAATAAGAATTGTCAAAAGGAGAAACATTATTAGTGGTGCTTGTCACTATTTGTTATTTATTTATTTTATTTTTTTGCTTTAAACATTAAGGTTCTTAAACCGTGCTGCTTGTTTATGTTTAGGTTCTGCTACTTTTCCAAGCAACTAAACATAACATTTCCAATAACAAATTGCAAAATTTGGTTATATCTAATACATTTTAGGTCCCTTATGCCCTGATACTGAGGGAGTTAAAACTGCTGAATGACTGGATTGTCATTCTGTCCCACCCATTATGACTATGGCAACAGTCAGCAGAACAACTAGGCTCTCAATTTATTTTCCAACCTCATGCTATTCTTATAGCATTTTGTGTTTTATTATTTATGAAAACAGGCGGCTTCAGTGACAGAGATTGGCCCACAATTAAAAATTTGCTTCTACCTGTAGATTTTGCAGCTTTCTCTTTGTTCTGTTCATGAGATATGGCCAAAACGGAAAGAAGGAGGGAAGAAGAAACAGACACGCAAGGATGTCTAGTAAGCCGATTAACAGCCAAGCTCGGAATAGGATCAGTAGCGCTGTCGCACGCACAGACGCTGCTAGAGACGCTCCCTTCCCCAGGAGCTCACACACACACACACACACACAGGGGCTTACACTCTGGAATCCTACCAACATCTAATATTAGCAAGCAAGAGTCATTCCCTGTGGTCGAAAGGTGGGGGAAATGACGTCATCCACCGTGATCATCTCTTCGTAGATGTACACATGGGCCGAGATGAGCACCTGAAATGTAGAGCGCCCTTAGTTATTCTGAAATTCTAAGATTCATTCTATGGCTGTGCAAGTGTACCACCTAGTGGCCAAACGTATATGACGACAAGACACTAAACACCAACAGGAACACAAAAATCCAGTCAAAATTCTATCTTTATTTCTAAAATCTATTTCAACTTAAAATCTTGTCCAGTTGCTTCCTTTAATTTTTTAGGTGTAATAAAATTGTCTGTAAGTAATTTTTACTTAAATTCAATTAAACTGATTTAAAAATACAAAAAACAAGTTTCAAATTATTTGGATGAGTTCATGTAAAACTTACATTGCTATGATTTATTGATCGCTTTTATGACATCTTTATGTAAGAAAGTTTACGTTTATTTAAACAATACATAATTCTCTTTATAATAAACTCTTGGAAGAAATGGCTTACAAGAAGCTAAGGATTATTAAACTGTGTGTTTATGTACATACAATAACATAGTTGTTGTGCTTATCATCATATTTATTCATAATCATAATTATTTCACGTTAACACTAATACAAGGGGACCATTAACCATCTCACCTTTATTTCAGACTTATGTTTCACAAGAGCACTCATTACAACAAACCTCATTGGGTTGGACAAGCAAACACAGCTTTGCCTTCAGGGGCAATTAACAGTGCCCCCCTGCCATTTGCTCGCAGCAGCATTTGCCGTATCCAATACAAGACGTCCCTTGACTATACGTTACTAAGCAAATGGCTGTTTTGATTTAAAAAGGTGAAGTAACAAAAGGCTAGCTGCTGTGCATGTGCAATGGGGATGGGGACAACAGAGGGGGTGGGGGAGGAAGTTTTAACCACCCCAACCCCCGCATTAACTTTTTTCTCCCTTGAGCATCTTTTAGGCAAGCAATTGAATGCCCCAGTTGGTACAGCTGGTCATGTCTCTGTTTTAAAAAGGCAACTGGCCACCTGCGTTTGTATAGGGTTTTGAGACAAAGGCTTTAGAACTTGTTATGGATATAATATAAAGTTTAACTAACAGATTGCTTAAAGTTATTGTTCTGTATGTGGAATTTGAAGACCATTATTTAATTATGGTACAAAGTAAGGAGAAATTATTTTTTCAATTAAAGAAAGAAATTCGTTTCGCCCAGCGTTTTCAAATATTCTGAAAATGATTGCTGTTTATTAAAATAAGGATGGTTTCCATAAAAATTACACTAAGCACTGTCTTATAAATGGTGTGTTTTTAATTGTATGTGTGGGTGGGTGGGTTTATTTAATCATATATTAGGGACAAATTTGTACTCAAAAGTGAGAAAAAACTGACAAATCTGAGTAAAACCTCTTTTTGGGGACATCCACATTTGTAAGAACACTATATGAATACAGTAAACATTAATTGTGAAAATGCAGAAAGTTTTCTGTTAGGGTTAGAGTGTGGGTTTTTATTAGATCATAGTGTTTTTAACTGGACTTAAAACATTAGAAGTCTATGGAATGTTCCCATTTAGACTATTGTGAGGACATTTATTTTACTATTCACCACTAAATAAAAAGATCAAATGTTATGCACGTTTCTGTGGGAAATATCGACGATGCGTATGTGCAATACCCATGGTCACCAGTAGGCGAACGAAAAGGACGGGGGTAAAGTCAAACGAGTCAAACCTTCTTGTGTTATTGTACAAACCTTGTGTGGATCTATTTGCGCTCGAAATGCTCGTCAGGAAACAGACCTGTTCTTATTGTAAATCAACATTGACACCAAATGGAGTGTTTTACTCGCGATCTTTTTCAGACAGCATTAGACGTATGTGTGTATATTTCATATTTCTACAACTGTACGTTTTTAAAAAATATCACATTTAATAGTATATCCATCGATTCGGACTGTTTTATTACTGCGACTATGGTAAGAGAACGATTATAAAATGCTCCTATAGCTCAACGGGTTGAGCGTTAGCAGCGCAAAGGTTTGGGGTTTGATTTCCCAGGGAACATGTACTGATAAATTATATACCTAGAACGTCGTGTAAGTCGCTTTGAATAAATACGTCTGCTAAATAGATAAATGTACATTTAAAATAATAATCATCTTATGTGATAAACAATTTGCTCAAGGGAAATAATTGTTGCCATTCCATTAATTTTATATACAAGATTACACGTTAACTTTATTTAATAATAACTACTGCATATTTAAAATAAAAACATTATTTCCTCATTTCCACTTCCTTCCTGATTAAACGGCTAAGAATTATTATGTCAGACTTTTTTATGACTAAGTCA